>APFE031649546.1:13123-43356 GCA_000404065.3 Pinus taeda | reverse complement strand
TCACCTGTCATATGCTTCGAACATTCACTGTCAATGTACCATAGATTTTCCTGTCCCTCTGCATAAAATGCTATCCCACATCTTTCTGTTTGTGGTTCCTTTATTCTCCATGTTTTGGTGCTTGAGGCTTGCTCCTTTCTCTGCTGAAACCTACTCCTGCATTCAGAGTCCTCATGACCAAATTTATTGCAAATAGAAAATTCAACTTCATTTTCAAGAACTGAAAAGTTGTTATAGGTCCTTTTTGTAATCCCGGTCATACTTCTTTGTTTTTGAGCTTCCCTAGTCATGATTGTTTTATATGCAACACAATGAGCTGCTTTGTGACCAAAGTTATGGCAAGAAAAGCATTGTCCATTGAAGAAACTTCTGCGGTTATCGAATCTACCAGCCAATTGATTGTAATTTCTCTTGTCATCTATTCTTGAACCAAATTGAGAAGATTTTACTGTGGCTGGTTGTAGCTTTTGTTCACCCTTAAGATGGATTGCCCCTGATAGTTTCTGTTTGCAATTCGTCCCTGTTTTACCTGATGGTCTTCATTGTGCTTTTGCTCATTTCTTCTTGCTGCATCAAGATAACTTTTTGAGGTGGATGCTTGAGAAGTTTCTCCATTATAGCCCAGACCTATCTTCTTTCGAGGAGACCGCTGCACATTGATAATCTCATCCAAAGTTTCAGATCCTTTGACAAACTTAAGATTAATATCTTTTGTTTTCTCAATCTCTTTTCTAAGACCAACAATTTCACCTTCTAATTTTTCAATATGTCTTTCCTTTTCATCAATTTGAAATTGTAGAGTATCAATGATCTTATTCTTCTCTTCTATACATCTCTTAAGTTTAGTAATTTCTTCATGAAAGTAATCCACATCTATAGCATCCATATAATCATCATCTTCAAATGCCATTAAATTTATATTCATTACCTTGTTCATCTTCATCACTGTTTGATAGACCATCACTGTCTTCATGAGTGTAGTAGCTTTTCTTACTTTCACTCTGTTTCTTGTTCCATCTAGCAGGTTCCTTTCCTTTATCATTATAAGGACATTTTGCAGCATAATGACCTACTCTTCCACAAGCAAAGAATTTAAAAGGCAACTTACCTCTGAACCTTCCAGAACCCCTTTGAAGATTTCTGAAAAAGTTTGATTCTTCTTCCTCTTCTTTTGGGACGTGGCTTGCTTCATAATAATCTCCTTTGCCTGATGCCTTGAAAGCAGCTTCTCTTCTATCTGATGAACCTCCCTTTCTCATTTCATAAGCAGTTAGAATTCCATGTAGCTGAGACATAGTAAGAATTCGTAGATTTTCTTTTTCTTCTATTGCAGATACTTTAGATTCAAACTTTGGGGACAATGATCTTAGAACCTTTTCAACCACAATAGCCTCTTTTATTTCTTCACCCAAATTTTTCATACAATTAACAATTTCATCTACCCGAAGAAAATAGTTAGCCACACTTTCATCATTATACATCTTGAGAGTCTCATACTGAATCCTGAGAATTTGAAGTTTGGCACGCTTTACCTGTTCATCTCCTTCATAGCTCGTGACAATTTTGTCCCATATCTCTTTTGCGGATTTATAGTGCATTACCTTCATGAATTCCGATTGGGATATACATCCTAATAGGGTACTCACTGCTTTTGCATTTGTTTCTTACTTCTTCTTCTCGTCTGCATCTGTAGGAGTAGCTGAAGGAAAAGCATAGCCTGTCTCTACGATCTTCCAAACTTCTGTACCAAGAGATTGAAGATAGGCTATAACTCTTACCTTCCAATAATTGAAGTTTGTCCCATCAAAAACCGGTGGCCTGATAGATGCTTCCCTCTCGTAGTTGCTCATGATGAAAGATCTTCCTTCAAGCGATCAAGCTTCTTTAGAAGGACCCGCTCTGATACAAATTGTTGAAAATAATACTGAGAGGGGGCGTGAATCAGGATTATCTAGTCCTTTTAACAATTCTTCCTTATTTATACTTTGAATTATTTTTTCATATCAGTACCATAAAACAATGAGCATGAACAAGAAAAATAGACAATCACATCAAAGAACACCAGATATAAGGTGGAAACCCAATGTGGGTGAAAACCACCTGCTGCAATATGTCTCTATCTTCTTTCAAATTAGAAACTCCTTTTACAATGGTCTTGTACTGGTGCAGTCCTTTACCAGTACGCAGGCTGCAACCTGCAGAGAGCTACAACTCTCTCTCGTTTTCCAGTCTCTCCTGGAAGGGAGCTACAACCCCCTACTTCTTTTCTTTCAAGGACCACTTTTCATAAATTTTCAAACTGGATCCATAAATATCAAATGATCATCAAGTACCAGTAAGTCACCCAGATAACCAGATCCACAATAACAGAAACTAAACCCAGAACACCTTCTGCGGCGTCTCTTGCGGCGCCTCCTGCGGCGTCTCCTACGGCGCCTCCTGCGGCACCTCCTGTGGCGTTCCTGGCGCCTCCTGCGTCCTCCTAGGCCCTCTGCGGTGCCGTCCTGCTGAGATCACCCTCATAGATTCACTTCCAACTTCACTTTCATATAGATCGAGCTTTTTGAAACAATAACCCAATATTTCAGATCTTAAGATATTCAACCCAAAAGCATACACAAGCCAAATGATCTCCTTTGCTTTATATAGGCAAGCTCTTTCTCAAATCATGGACCAATACCACGGGCCAAAACCATAACAAACCAATACCATCAACTCAATACTATGGATCAACACGTCTGTCGAGATGCCATGGTCCAAAAACCATAGGTTCAAATTCCAAGGACTAACTACCATGGACCAAAGGTAAGTTTTCCCACATGAAATAAACTTTTCTCTGCATACAATTCCGTGAACTTTTCTCCGCATGAAATAAACTTTTATAAAATTTTCTCTACATAAAATTCTGTGAACTTTTCTCCTGCGTACTTCTTAATTCTCATCATATTGAGAGCCATGCCATGGGTGTTGCCATCAAGTACAACATCTGTAACATATAACCATACCAGAAACATAATGCTAACACTAAGGAGAGGGGAAGAAAAATAGTGCATGTCAACCAGGAATTGATTAGGCTGAATCATGAAGTAGTTCTCGTTAAGGATCTGATGTTAAATCTCAATGACTCATCCTCTTTATTACAGAGCTTGAAACTAGAATTAGGAGATGTTAAAAAGTAAAAACATAATCTAGGAGCAAAGATGGATGTAGTTGAAAATTCCCTCTCTAAAGTAGTGGATGACCTGGATCTTGCAAAGAGTCAATTGGTTAAAAGAACTAAAGTTGAATATATAACTCTAGCAGAACTAAAATGATGAGATAAAATCTAAACGGAGAAATGTAAGAGGTAACTTATTTAGCAAGTGTCATTGAGCTAATTAGAGAAGAGCTAATGAGGGAAAGTGTAATGCTACAAGACAAATGAGAAAGCGTAGAAAATTCTTATGTGCTAGTTGCTTCTTTGGATGTTAAATTGAATCAAACAAGACAAGTAATTAAATCATGACAAGATGGAGAGAGGAAATCCAAGGAAGCTATCACAAAGCTTTCAAGAGCTTTACAACAAGAAACTACTGGTGTAGATAAAGACAAGATTGAAGCTAAAGCAGCTAGAGAGGATATGCGCAAAGCAAAGGAAGAAGTTGCATAATCAAAGGCTTGTACTAAAACTGCAAAGACTAGTCTACAAGCAGCTGTAAAAATGGCACAAGCAGCTCGAGCATCAGAAGTACTATCTCTTGCTAGGATTGATGCTATGAATTAGAGTGAGTCAATTGTTGGATATTCCAAGGTTAGGACTCTATGAGTCACACTTTGATTTAATGAGTACTTTGCACTGAACAATTAGGCAAGTGAAGCTAAGGAACCTGCTGACAAGTGGGTAGCAGCTATTGTAGCCCAAATAGATGCAGATAAGGATAATGAATGGGAAATATTAAAGATATTGGAAGAAGCAAATAAAGAGATAACAGGAAGGAGGGAGGCTCTTCAAGTTGCCTCATAGAAGGAAAAGAGGGAAAATGCAGCGAAATTCATAGTTGAGGATTAGCTCAGAAAATGGAGAGCACAAAATGGACAACATAGAAAAGCAAGTGATTTAGCTACCACAGTGAAGAGATATGGTGTGCCACACAACTGACCCAGTAATTGGAAAAACCATGCATATTATAATCCAAATGATTTGGACAATAGGAATGAGCAAGAAAATACTCCTTTCATGCTAATAACATCATTGGGTAAGCTGTTGAGAATGAAACCTTCCATGGAAAATATGTTTGATGAAAGGGCTTTAGAAAATCCATTTGTGTTTAGAGGCAGAAGTTCCAGGTTCCACGATTTTCATTATCTGTGGGAAAGCAGAAAAAACATCACTTGAAATAAAATGATAGTTTTCCTATTTTAAAAGCACAATTGGGTTGCTTATATTTAATTCATTGCATGGGTCATGAAGGTCACTAGGTCTTTCATCTGGTCACGGATGCAATTTTTAGTCAAAATGGGGCGGTGAGTCCACAAGGACAAATTTATCCTATGGCTGGCTATACTCCTCTCGCATGGCCTAAATTCCTAGCAAATCATAGTATGTTAACTCCTACAACAATTCTAACCCACCATCTCTCTTTCCCCTCAACCTACACAACCCAAGGAATGGGATACCCTTCTCTACCATTCCCTGGTAGTTAAAACATGATAATAAGGAATACGTATTACAAGTCTTATGGAATATCAATTGATTCCTTACAGACCATAATTTTATACAACAACCCAATCCATAGACTTTATATCTTTATAAGTTTTTGTCTCAATGGGTGAATGGTGTAATAGGGCTATTAACCCTTGCATTAAGGTCTATCCTTGTTGGGGAAAATCAAGAGTATATGTTCATAGGTGTTTATTTATAGAATTTCCATATTTTATATTGGCTGGCCATTCCTGTAAACATACTTCATTTTTTTTAAAGAGAAGTCATTTACTTATGAACTGATTCTAACATAAAATGAAATAAGAAATTCAATCTCCTCCTCTCAAACTTTCTCAACTATCTATATTCCAAGAAGGCAAGCTATGTTACAACCCCATTGTCCTTCTCAGGAGCGAGAGCTTGTAGGTCCCTAGTAAATATAATGTTGTGCTTACAATGATTCCTGAGCCTACATGACTTCAAAGGCTCATACCCAATTTTTGTGTTCTTTAATCAAGTACATGACACATGCAGTACCTCGAAATGAACAATGATTGATGCTATAAACACTCATGTATTGTCAAATGTTTACTTTTATAGCTAGTGTAGATCATGTGGAAACATGCTTGTTAGCTTCAAGGAAAAATATACTTCCTTTTAACTGTGGATATTCATTTCTTATTTTCCATATAATAAATTATTCATGACATAAAAGCATTTGTTTTTAATTCAATCACTATTTATTCTTTCCTCAATTTCTAGTTTAATGTAAAATATTATATTTGGGAAAAATAGATATAAATATCTATAGAAGATAAAGTATATTTCATATTCCATCACATTCATTCTACTCATCATATTTGGTTTTGTATATAAATAGATACACTAGTTTGTAAAATATTTTGAAAATAATCTCCATATAATATTTTGGAGTGCTTTTATCCTATGCGTAGGTCATCTTCACTGCAGAGAAAAGATTTTCCTATTTCTAAAACATACAAAGATTTTCCTTAACTACTTTGATATCAGTCATGAAAATGTCTATATATTATACATTTGTCATCTCATTGGTTCATGACGGATCATGCAAAAGTTTGTTGTATTACTCTACAAACATGACACAATGAATTTGTGTGTGATATAACTCTTTCTAGAGAAGAGCATTAGCTAGGTGAAAAGCAAAGTAAGGCAAGGAAATTTTGTAGTGGTATATGTTTGTTCATAGTTCTGATATGTGTCATTTGGGCTCGTATGTTAGTATATATATACTTCCCTAATTTTTCTTGTTAAACTAGTATATATATATACTTCCATATTTTTTCTTATTAACAAATCGAAGTTTTATGTGGGGAAGAATTTTACCTCATTCCTAAGGCACCAAAGGATGGCTCTATTGAATCTACTAATGTAACACTATCTATAGGGATAAGGCTTTATAACAAAATGAAGGCGAAGGAATTGGTGGAAAGATCACTCATTATACCCACACAGTATGAATCATAACCTAAGCACATCAATGTATATTAAAGATGGAAGAACAACCAACTCTATCATAGGATTTTCAAAGTAAATCTTCAACTTAAAGAATTTTTTTCCTACCTCTCTGGCCCACTCCATTGCCTTCCAGGCTGACCAGACCCCTAGACAAATGTAGTCCACTTCGGTCACACTACATACTTGGAAACGCACCAGATACTCAAATAAAAATCCTTTGCCACAAATTTGTAAGAAATGGTAAGCAAAGTAATAAGCTACTAACCACTTATAGAGTCTCTCATTTCATTCTTAGTAATAGACTTCATCAATCTACAATTGAGACTTGAGGGACTCAAAGAAGAACCTAGAAAAAAAATCTACATCTAAATAACAAATATGATGCCCAATAAAGTCCCACATGAACTTAGATATTTCATAAGGCAAACCATCCAATCTTGAGGACTTTCCATTTTGCATAGAATTAAAGGAAGCAAATAAATCATATCTCATAATAAAATGAACCAACATATCATTGTCCCCAATAGTGATCTTGCAAAGGATTATCATGCAATAACCATCTTGGGCTACACCCACACTATTTCTCAAATAAAAAAGAGAAAATATAGACAAAGGGGTACCACTTCTACATGTGTACAATACATAAAGTCCATATATAAAACTCCACCTCCGCACTTGTCTCCTTCACACTCAAACATGGTCAGGCCCCCCTAAAGATGCATTAAGTAGTCAACAAAGAAGAGGCCATCTAATTCCACAACTATTCTTTCTCAAAGCAAAGGATAACGGCATACAAAATAGAAAAATATATCACATGGTCCTAAATCAAGAACATGACCCAATCAAACATGCCTATTGAATCCAAACCATAATAAATCACATGATTTTGAAAAGACAAAGAAAGAGAATGAAATATGCATCCGCTCCCTTGGAAATGATCAAAATTCCTAAAATGGGCCATTCAAACAGTTTCTCATTTTCTTCTGAAGCTGCAAACAAATACCACTAGGTTAAACAAACAAGAATATGTCAACAGGTTTAGAAGGGATATCATCTACAAATTTGGGGAAGCATCCCTCAAATTTCCCATGAGATTTTCCTTTGAAAAGATAATAATAATTACTATATATATGGGGTTTGTAATAGTTTCAAGTAGCATTACCAAAGTGGCACATTCCCATGTTGGGATTCCATTCCTTTGGAGTGCAGGTCCCCAATGTTAAAGAATCCTCCTTCACTCTACCATTAACATCAATAATTGGTTTTGGTGTCATGCCTTGTGGGCCCTTTTTGGTTTGTGCTTGTTATCTATGCGATGCTCATAATAATTGCAGGTCTTACTACTACAATGCAGTATCCATAGGTTGGGAGTCCATTCGACATTAATAAATTTTTCCTTCCTCCTATGATTTCTTTCCACTACTACAAATGTACAATATATGAAGTCACAATGTAGGTCTCTAGTGAAGTTGGGATATGAAGTCACAATGCTCACCTCCAGGGAAGTAAGGATGGATGGCTAATTTTATTGCAAACTATATTGTAAAATAGAATGCAAAGAACATGTTTTGGAAAGAGAAAAGAAGAGGGTAAAGTATCATCCCTATATCTATGAAACAAAATCCCAAAAGGAATGAAATATATCATGCAAACATATACACCATAAATAGTAACATTAATAAAAGAAAAATGCATGACTACCAACCTATGCTTTCACAAGCAAATAAGCTTGGCTAAATAATATATTTAGAGTTAACAAGGAAAATTCCACCAATATATAGATGATTCATGGGAACATAGACACTACAGAGTTCTTCATCTCCACTCTGAACCTGCATATGACAATGGGAGAAAAGTAAGAACTACGTTTCATACAAATTGAAAAAATATTTATTTAAACTATAGAATTTCAAAATACATTGCATGTTTACCAATAAACACAAAGTTTTATTTATGAAAATAACAATAATATGCAAATAGATATCAATTTCCAGATATGGAAAAACGTTTCCATCTGCCACTCAATTTCAACATTCATGTGGAATGCTTCACGGTTAACTCAACTTCAAGGATATCTAAATAACCTTCAAGGATATCTAAAGCATAAGAAACAACTTGAAGGACAAGTGATGATGTAATAAAACCAGAGGCATATTCCCCTACATGTGGATGACAAATAATTGCAGCCTCTTTAAAGGCTCTTGTGTTCTGGTACATTTATCCTTATCTACAATCATAAATTCAAATCTTTAATTAATAATACATGTATCCACAATTTATTGCATTTGACCAATTCATATATCATTGAATGGAAATCTAGGAATCCATTATATTTCAATCGATGGAAAAGCTTTGGAAATTAAATCAGATATATTTTCTGCAATATGAAATAGGTATAAGAAAATAATATTACCAATATTGAAAACATGAATGCATACTATCTTGAAATTTGACTATAAATTAGAGGAAAAATTATTTCCTTGGTGTTAGTGACTTGTCATTTTCCAGACGTGATACTTTATTATCTAATAAAACATGTCTCTAAATTATAAATGTGCTAAAGCCTAAAATCAATGGAAGAGACCACATCATGCTTATGGTTATGAAGATCAAACGAAGGCATGCACATGTACCTATTAGAATGGAGTTATATAATTTAAAATGCCAATAACATGTTTTTAAAAAGCCTAATATATGATGTCTAATCTCAGGAATATCTAGAGAATGGTAGCAATTATTTGCTTCGAGACTTAGTATATATGTTTGACAAGAGGCATTTTCTTTATGAACCATTCTCCAACCCAGAGGACAAATGCTCCCACCGATGAATATACAAGTAAAACCATCAAGAATACGAATATACAAATAATCACTCTTGAGTAACCAACATTCATTTTAGAAAAAAATTTGGTTTGTTTCTACACTAGCCGTTATGATGGTAGGCTTCCCAAATATGTAGAGTTTGAATATGTTTCCATATGTCTTAATTAATTCAATAACAAAGAGATATTTTCATTATATTTCAAATGCACAGCAACATGAATAAATACATTGAAGAACAAAAAAACTAATATGGGTGCAACAATGCAAAACTACATAGAACAAAATTTGATACCTTGAAATTATTTTTTGAAGGAAGGAACCACCATTGAAGGTATTGAAAGGATAAATATTTTTTAGAGTTTCTCCAACGAATGGAAATCTTATGCTACCAATCAGTATCTTTGATTTCTCTCCCTGATTTCCTTCAAAAGTATTATCTTTCAATTCACCACACATCATTACCTTTAAATTGCTTAAAAATGGTAGATTTTGACAACTTCTGCACTGCTCTAGTAGTAGGAACTTCAGTAGCCCTCATTTTATCCAAGCTCCACACATTGTCTATCTAGTAGTAGCATCTCAAATCACTATTGCAGGTTGAATGTTACCTTATTCTATGTGTCCTAATTGCCATATTTTCAAGAAATAAAAATCCACTGTCCATGAATGGCTTGCACTTAAATTAATTATAAAAAGAAAAAAACTAATTTTCAATCTGGAAATTATAAGAGAAAATAGACACAAACCCTTCATTACTGAGAATAGGCATTGTTCCCTCCTCAAGATCCATGTTTTCGGGATAAATCATCAAGAAAGAGTTTTCAAGATCATAGTCAATGCATTCATGGAAGTATAACCTCTATAAGTGAAGCCCAAATACCCAAGAAGACCCTGTCTATAAGGAAAAAATCCCTTTCTATAAGGAAAAAAGGCCTTTTTCTTCAAGTCCTCATATTGGGCCCTATTGGTGGTATAATGGAGCTCGTGAAGCGAAATTAGAATCTTCCTAACGGACTTGGTAAAACTTCCCCGAGATTGAGGATTCACAATAAAAGTCTTTGTTCCTCGTGCCTCTCGAAATTGATTTAACATTGCAACTGTTTAAATCCTTCTAGTGCTTTGACCTTGAATTTGAACTTTTGTTAGTGGGTTTCAACTGCTTATATTTCTCAACACTCCCATGCCTCTCAGATTGCTTCGCATGGGCAATAAACAAACCACAGAGCTTATCCTTTCCCTTGGCCCATCCCTCATTCGCACTCCTAAACAAAACATCATTCAAAATCCACCATTTAGTCTCCCTAGGCTTCTTATGAATAGAACTCTTGATGTCCTCATGACAAGTAGGTATTCCCTTTTCCTGTTCTGATGAGAAAAATTCCTCGGCATTCAATTTTTAAGGCTCATCATACTAGTGGAAAATCCTCATCTGTAGTGAACAACAACTTGGTGTGCCTTGAGTTGGATAAGGAACGATCTAGAACCCTTTCTTTATTACTATCCTCATTCACGGATGTGATAAAGAGATCAAAATATCTTCCATCACCATAGCTACTTTGATTTACGTTGGTAAACCTCACATAATATCTTTCAAAATCGTCCACCTAACTCTGTCACCCCTCCATGACAGGCGATCGAGGTGACCATGGGGAATGTATCGAGCATAGGTTTTATGAATAATTAGTTGAATTGAAGCTCCTATTATTACCATCATCATATTTGATACCGAGCAACACCTTCACAAGAAGTTGTAGACGAGGAGGAAGAAACATAGATTGAATATTTCCATTACAGAAGAGCTAGTCATCCATACACAATAAGCTGACTGAATTGAGCACTCCATATACCACTATGAACCATGCCTAAACTCAAGAACATCTCCACTAGATCTCCGAATAATTCTCTCCTTACCAGAAAATTTTTCAAAATAACCCTCCCACATTATTTTTTAGAATGTCAGGCTTCTCCTCTGAGGCATAGGGAACTTCAGATCTGGTCGACTTGGTGAACTCTGACAAAATAGCAAATGATCAAATTAGGATAGTAGATTCACTAAAATAAAAACCCTCCAAAATGATATCCATTTCCTCTTCCATAATTATATATCCATTTACTCTTCTAGGATTGGATGGCGCACTATGTTTTGACCCTCGAAAGCATTTGATAATGTCGTGAACCCTTAACTACCGAAGCTTCTTCAAAGGCTCCTGTGAAGCTTATGGGGAATCCAAACTTTTTGTACGCAAAAATTGAAATTTTTTATCATTCAAGCAATTTATTCCATCTTGTATGCCTCCTTTGGTATGCAATGCTTTCTGTAGAATGCAGAGATCTTGGTGGTCCCTAGATGAGTCAATGTTGGAGCAAGCAGGAAGGATATATGTAGAGCGATGAGGATAGTAATGGCACTGGAGGATGGATAAGAGGGGAAGGAGGTGAGGAAGAGGGAATTGAATATGGGAGATGTGTCAACAAAAGGAGAAATGAAAAAATCTATGTGTTAATTATTTATTTGAGAGGTAGGTGAAAATGACGTTTGGTGTAATTACCTTGAAAAGCATAGTAAAAATGGATACAAGAATGGAGCATATTTAAGGATAGAAAGAACATTAAAAAAATAGTAATCTTCAGTTTCCATAATTTTACAATATAGAAGTAAGACTGTAATGGTTTTAAAATTTAAGAGAAAATCTTGAATACAAGTAAAACTACTAGGGTTTAGAGGTACTTGTTTATTGGTGGGCTTGAATTTGGTTGGTGTTTAATTTTTAATTTCTTCCACGTTGTATATAGAAAGATAATTTCTTAAAAATAACAATAGATTTCATTAGATATTGAAATCCTTATGAGTGTGTGTATTAAGTCCAAATGAGATTTATTAGGGAGATAACCAGTACTTGTAATTATGATCTTATTTGGATTGAGAATATTCCAAATCATAATTACAACCTACAAGTAAAATGTCTTTAAAAATATAATTTGATAGCATAACATTAATTTCTTGAAAAATTATTCCATTTAAAAATAGTGGCATCCATATTGGTGTTCGGGTGTAATAGTTATGTATCTTGGAAATTTATGATACAAAGATTAAAGATGAATTTCCATAAATTCTATAAGGAATCAAGTTGAATATAATGAAATATACCTAAATACACCAAAATAGTGAATAAAACATAAAACGAATCGGATGAAAAAAAATAAATAAGGTAGGACTTTAAACAAAAAATTTATGTTGATTTCAAATTAGCAACCCTAAGGGGTGGGATTGGGGAAGGCAGGGTGGGGAGCGAGTGGGTGGAGAGTGAGGGTGGGCACTGGTGGAAGGCATCACGGGAAGGGGGTTAGTGGGAGTGTTCATAACTTTAGTTTTTCAATGAAATTTGATTCCATGTTGCTTTAAATGGGTTCATATGATAGCCCAACAAAAGGAAAAGGCTTATTCAAGTTAAGGGAATTGAACAAACTTGATCCATAAAAGTAAAAATTGAAATGTAATTGTCCCATTTGAGAAGAATCCTTGACCACTATAAGGCTCATTCCAATCAAATGAATTGTATGGACTTGATCTGTAATTTATTTTGAAATGTAATTGTCCCATTTGAGAAGAAGCCTTTGACCACTTTACCTTAGAATTGCTTCTCATCTAGGTGTTGTTCCTACTAAGGGAATTCCTAGCTTGTTAAAATTTGTATTGCTTCGTATCTTGTTAAAACTTGCATTGCTTCCACAAGACATTATGAGTCTTTCTGCAATGTAACTTAGATATTTTTTCCTTAATAATCCTCCTTATCAAATTACCTAATTTACCTAGGTTGCATGTTGACTGATGAACAATGTAACACCTTCGATTCTAGATTTTATATCTGTCCCAATTCCAAAGATTATAAAGTAAATTGGAGGTAATGAGGAAAATCACATGGAATTTTTGAGAATTTGGAATATGACTGAGGATATATAGTGTATGCATGAAAAACATGACCTCAATTTGATCATTGAGAAATAATTGGATGCAACATGGATAACAACTGGCTTGAAATTTTACATAAAAACATTATTTGAATGCTTACTTCAAATTTAGAATATTTGTAGAAGCATTTATGTGGACTCATATTGTATCAAGCTTTTCATCCAAATATTTCTATAGTTCACATTCATTGTCCTATGTTTCTTTCTTATTTTGGTTCTCTAGTAGAATAGAAAAAGTTTCTGGGATTGTCAATTTTGGCCTTGGTTAGTGCATAGAAATTGGTTTACCTTGACCATGTGGCGTGCTAAGGGCTTCACTTATGGATGGATAGATAGTTTTGGGTGCACATATAATGTGTCTAAACAAGATGAGAACACAAGCACACACATTGCATGATAGATTGAAAACCACTTCATGGATAGGAACATCATATGACACACCAGGATGAGGATTTATAACACATGTCATGTAATAGATGAAGATTGGATCATGGAATTGAGTTTCCACTTAATCAACCTATAGCATATGTGTTTGTGGGATACTAAATATAAAGCCTGAATTCATTAGATATTGATAAACACCTCCTAAAATTCTTTCACTAAATTCCCCATCTGAATACATCATTCTAATAAAATAATTATTTTTTTAGTAGATTAAAATAAAAATATGTTTACATAATCATGCATATAGCATATGTTTCAGAATAACCACCAATGTACATATGGATGATAACAAGTTATGGGGCATTTAGGACCCGCAATGAAACCTTGCAGGCAAACATTAGATATAGACCAAACAACGAGTAGCCACTCATTAATGAAGAAAACTAGACATGAAAGCTTACATAAAGGAACCCTTAGAAAAGGGTGCATTTGTCAAATTCCTAAACAATGGGAAACCACTTATCAATCTAGAAAACTAGACGCGTATGCCTAGATAAAAGAAGACTTAGAAAAGGGTGCATCTCTCAAATGCCCAAATATAAGCGTCAAACCATTACGAAACAGGTCGAAACCACAACATATAACCATGAAGAAAATGACATAAGGCCACCGATAGAGCTGCCATAGAATAACCAAAAATGAATCTAATAGGAACCACAACAGTAACAAAGCCCCAGCCATGGCCAACCCGATGAAAACCAACAACTTGCACTAGCAGATAAGTAGAGAAAAAGGATCACAGGGTCCATCAAATCATGACATCCATCACACTAGCAAATCCCATCCCCGCTTGTCTCCATCATATTATGGCCTAGCACCAGCTAACCAACACAACAACCCATTAAGGAGAAAATGTTTTTGACGATGACATTGAAAGACACAAATGCATTTGTCAGTGCCCCCTTGTTTTCTATAGCTCTCACCAAAGAAGATGAATCTAATATGCTCTTCCCTAGGGAAGAACAACTGTCATTATCCTCACCAGCCACTAGAATGAACCTCACAAACTTTGGCATATTCACCACGACCAAACCTATAACTGAATCTGCCTCCTCTAACCCTATTATGTTGGATTTCGATAGAATTCTTGTAACAATTCATTGATCACTAGGAAGAACTAAAGTTGGGTCCACTTCATAATTAGAATTAAGACCTTTCACAATGAAAACATTACAAGTTTTTGAAATTTTGGTCCTTGAGGTAAGACCTTGGCCTAGAGGTCTAATCGGATGTTGTTTTGATGAGGAAACCATCATTGTAGATTCTGGGCTTTAATCTAAGTTTGCAAAGAAACAAAATCAATCACTTATGTAGGACAAAGGAGCATACATGGGCTTGATTGATCCTAACTTTTTGGTTGCACTATTAAAGGATTCTATGTCCTTCTAGGGTTTGCTTTGAGATCATTCCCATAAGACATTTTGAGGACCAAGTGTAGCAGCTCTTGAACTTTGAGCAACCGTTTTTTTTTTTATCGAAATCCTAGATAGGTATACCACCTATAATCACTTAAGCTATATTTTCACAAATTATACAACTTTGTTAAAAAACAACACTGGCCTTCAGAAAAATAATATCTCCTCACATCCTAGAATAATGTAATTGATAGAGAATGGAATGATAGGATAGGAGTGCCCATAATTGTTACCTATTAACAAATTCAGTCAATCAATGAGTTTCCAATATTTGTCAAGGTTATACTTTTATACAAAGTTGTAATTAACATCACGGATCCATTCATAGGCACATTACGAATTTAGTTTAGGGATATTAAAAGTAAAAGAAATAGAATAAAAAAATTACATAAGTTGTGGTATGTCTTTTGGCAAATGCCAATGTTAGCATGTTCATGCCATAATTATTCAATCCAACATTTTCTAAAATCGACCCTTACAACAAAATCTACATTGATCCTTACTAAGAAAAAAGATAGCTCTATATATCCTAAAATAAATAAATTTATGGGTAATGGAATCATAGTATAAGGATGCTGACATATATAAGCTAATCTCAAGAGTCTCAAAAAATCTTGGGTTTGCCCACCTAACTCCCTAGGCATACTTTTATGGAAAATTGCTAATCACTATATTCAAAAATAAATTGTTAATTTGATCCATGGGTAAAAAAACTAAACAAAGTGGTATAAATGAGTTCCAAAATATAAAAATAGTGTGTTTAACCAAATATGAGCACACTATCCAAAATAAATTCAGTCATGGTCTTGTACAATTGGACACTTTCTGAAAAAAGTGGATTGATATTTTATAAGCTAAACTCTGTCATAAAATATCTTCAAATAGTACAATTTTAAACCATTGGGATCATAACAAAAGGCTGATGTTATATTATTCTATGTATTGTTTTGATAAGCTAAGTGTGCAATATCTTTTGGGTTTATAATAAACAATCCTTAAATGAGGATATATGTAATTTTCAATCAGTTCATCACCTCAAATTTTCTCATCAATTTCCCCCTTTAAATAGGTTAGAATTCTTTCATTCTTGCATTCGGTATAGCTATTAGCCCAATAGGTGCACCCATCACTATAAGGATCACACACATCTCATAGTACTTACACACAACTATGCATGGGAGCTAAGCTAAAATTTGAATGGTCCTCTCATACCAAATTTTTTGAGGTCCAATTGAGACCTGATACCAGAGAGAGTCACAAACTATTGTTTGAATTTTTTTATTATCAACATGTTTTTGAATTATGGAGTCGAGGTCCATAATAAGGTTGATACCAAAAAATGTGGTCATTTAAGGCCTCAAAAGGTCCCACCTCGAGCATCTGCAAAAGCAAAGATTTTTTTGCATCAGTAAGAGTAAGTAAGGACCTTGTCCACATACCTACAAGATGAGGATTTCTCTGAATGAATAAGAGAGTGTTACAAAGACTTCATATTGAATCTAGATCCCAACTTATATGTATCAGAGCTGTAAAATCCTCTCTCAAAAACATGCGAGAGATAGTGAGATGTGGTGTGATTATCTTGTGTAAGGATTAATCCAACGTTACTTGTATTAGGAATTAAAGTATGAACTATGACATTAGTAAGAATTAACACGAGAGAAATTTACTCATGAACTTTAATCTCAAGAAATATGGTACCAATAACTTTAGACTTGGTAAATATGAGAAAATTTAACCAATGACAAATCAAAAAAGACATATATATCATTCTCTTTGCTACTATGACTTCAAGCACCTATTTTTGGGTATCAAAATTTCCACTCTACCTACAATAACTTTTTTACCCTTTCCTTAATAGTGAGCAATTGCAGAAATGGAAAGAAAAAACTGCTTTTCCCTTGTTCATCTCCTTTGTCAATGAATAAACATTGTTTCGAATGAGGTGAGATAACAATTCTCTTCAACTTTTTTTGTCACTGGCAATAAAGTGGCTCAATGAGAATTTAGAATTGAAGGCATTATTACCTTGAGGAATAGAGGCCAAGTGTCCTATATATCTCCACATACACCAACAAAAAATACATACATCATGTCAACGTTGCTTCTTGAAATGAAAGAGACAACAATTGTTACATCCTAATTTCCATGAGTATTTAAACAAATTTAGATGCAGTCACTTTGCATTCCAATTCTCATTTCTCTACCATATCAAGGAATGTTGTCAAGTATAGTCCACCACACTTTACAAAAAGATTATTCCACATAATCATATTCTCGAATAAACATCCAATCAGGAGCAAAATATGGCTATAAACTCCCAACTTATAAATTTTATCTTTGCACCATCTGGGAAACCAAATACTTCAACCTAAAGTCCTAGAGTGTCAACTTCCATCCATTTATGGATCCCTATTCCATTCTAAAATGACATATGGCTTCTTGTATAATAGTTTCTCTCAATACGGGTTCCAACAAGTTTTTCTTCTGATCTTGCACACTGTTAGAGTGGAGGTAAAGCCCTATGTTTGAGAAAAAAAACTTATCTCTATAGAATAAAAATGTAGAGCAAGGGTTGGTAGTGTATCAACTATATTTCTAATATCTATTAGAGGGAGACTATAGCCATTGTAAAATGAAGTTTCATCATATTTCAAAGGAGGGCTTGTTGACTTATCATAGTCTTATATATTGCATTTCAGATTATCCTAGTGACCATAACTTGATGTCTTATTCACACTGATTCCTAGGAATTCTCTTACTTATTTAATTTCAACAAATATACAGAATGAAAAGTAGGCATCTCTAAGTAACACTTCCAATGAGTTTAGAAACCATTAATAATTAAGAAAATCACATGGAGATGATATTTTAATTTTGTCACCATGAAAATAATACAATGATCCCTTTAATTTATTTCCAATATGCAAATATACTTAAGATAAATGGGTTGGAGAAACCAAGTAGTTGACCTCCCAAGATGTGGTCTTTAGTTCAACAGTCCTTCCACTGGGAAGTAATCTTACCTGTTAGGCTCCTTATTTGACATGTCTAGTTGTATCTTCATTTCTTAACATCCCATTCATATGGAGATAACACGAGTCTCCTCTACGTTCAATCAGCTAGGGGAAATGGATTTATATTCAATGCATACTTTCTTTAGAAATTGGTCTTTGTTAACATGGGTGTGTTATGGATACGCCCGAGATAACTTCTAGTTTGTATGCGGCTCCACATATTATATTATATTGAATACAACTCTCTAATATTCCAACAAAATAAAAATCAGATATCCAATAAAAACCCTCTTTTCCTTACAAGTCTACACAACAACGTTCAATTTTAATGTCTAAAATTAAGAGACAATCTACCTTCTAAATCATCATTATTCCACTATAATAAAAGTGAAATAGATATAAAATATTTAAAGGCACACAATACAAATCCTCATCATTCCACCATAATAAAAGTGAAATAGATATAGAATATTTCGAGGGAAACCATACAAATTGTTATGCCCAAGTTTGGGAAACCATTCCACTTCTAAATCTTGATTTGTAAAAACAAAATAAACCAATACAAAAGCAATAAAGCAGTGAAATAATTTAAAAAAAATGAAACAAATCTCAAGTATTCCCATAGAACAATGAAGATATATACTATCCAATACAAATCCTCTTCTCCTTACCAGTAAAAACAACAACATTCAGTTCTCATATCTAAAATTGAGAGACAATCCACCAAAATCCTCATTATTCCACCACAATAAAATTAAAATAAAGAAATAGTAACATTCAATTATTATGCCCAAAATTGAGAAACCATTTACCTTCAAAATCCTAGTTTGTAAGTATGCTCTATCATCTTCTAACACGGTATAAAGGTGAAAATTAATTAATCAACTTCTTTAATTTTAGTCCCCAAGCCTACAATAATAGAATAACCTTGTTCAAGAGATCCAATAGCTCCATATTTTCCACTAGGTATATCAGCACCATTGCCTTGGTACATCTTAGCAGTGATAGGATTTCAATTATTCTCTGGCTCCTTCATCTTGTAACCAAACTCGTCAGCGTCTACAAGCTGGTTGTTATCCAACCACTGGATAGTCTTCTCAAGGGCATCCTCAACCTTCGTTTTATCGGATGGATCTAACTTTTAGCAATTATGTTATCTCAAATGGTATTCCTTATGTTGTAATCATATTTCTCTAAAGATTTCTTGGACTATACCCTCTTCTTGTTCTCTTCATCTTCATCCTTGTATGTCTCATAATCACGAGCCATCTTATCAATATCTTGTTTACTCAATATACCCTTATCATTTGTAATTCTTATTTTGTTTTGTGACAAATGATTTTTCCTCAGTAGACACATTTAAAATACCAATGGCATTGATATCAAAACACACAGTGATTTGGGGAACTCTTGTGAGAGCAAGTGGAATACTAGAAAGTTCCTTTGTGGGGATGGTAGTATTCATGGATATGAGAACTATCATAACCACACCTGCAGTTTGTAGCCTTAATGGAAGGGGAGTAACATCTAGAAGCAATAGATCTTGCACTTTATCAATGACATCTCCACTCAAAATAACAACTTTCATTGCAGTTTCATATTCAACAACCTCTTTAGGCTTAATTCTCTTGGAAAGCTCCTTGTCGTTGAGGAAATCCTCCAACAAGCACTGAACTTTAGATATCCTAGTAGACCCACCAACAAGTACCACATCATGAATTGAGCATTTGTCCATATTTGCACCCTATAGGCATTTCTCAAAACGCTCCATGCACTTATTGAGAAACTCCATGCTGATCTCTTCAAATCTAGCACTAGTAATAGTTATATAAAAGTCAATACCTTCATATAGGGAATCAATCTCAATGGTGGTCTAGGAAATTGATGAAATAGTTCTCTTAGCTCTTTAAAAGGAAGTCTAGAGTCTCTTGGGGACTCTATCATTACCACTAACATCCTTCTTATGTTTTCTATTAAACTCCTATACAAGTGGGTCACCAATCTATTATCAAAATCTTCACCCACCTAAATGTGTATCACTAACATTATCCTTCACCTAAAAAATACCCTCTTCAATTGTAAGCAGAGACACATCAAAAGTACCTCCACCCAAATCAAAGATAAGAGTATTCTTCTCACAAAAACTGTTAGCCATTTTTTCAAGACCATAAGCAATATAAGAAACAATGGGATCATTAATAATTATCATAAAATTCAACCCAGAGGTTGCACTTGCTTGCTTGGTTGCCTGCCTTTGAGAATCATTGAACTGTGCCAAAATAGTGACCACAATATTCTGAGCAGTGATCTCAAGATAAGTTTGTGCAATCTCCTTCATCTTAGTTAAATCCATGGAGGATATATCTTCAGCTGCAAAATGCTTCTCCTCCCCTTTGTATGTTACAATGATGTTGGGTTTATCGCCAACCCCTGAAATGACCTTGAATGGCCATAATTTCACATCACTCACAATGGAGTGATTAGATAAACACCTACCAATCAACCATTTTTCATGTGCGATAACATCAAAAAAATTGATTTAGATGAACAAAAATGAAAATTTTACACACAATCTAATGACAAACCTATTTTTCGTAAAATTTTGAAACAAGGTTTAACAATTACTTGGGTTGCCAAGCCATTCATGACACTGAATCCCTACACATTTTTGTAGGTGAACAAGAATAGTATCGACCATTAAAAAAATATTAAAAAAAAAATATTATGTTAACTTGTAGATCACATCACATAAAACTAAATAGCCATAAGCAAATGCCACCGTACTTCTTGAATCTTCTCCATGATTATCAATGCTTCAAAGATTCCTTCAAAACATAATGCATGTCTTAATGGTAGGGGCGAGAGATGCAAGCTCCAAGATAATCTAAGAGGTCACAATGCATGGCTTATTCACAGAGGCAAGGGTTACGACCTCCTAGATAACTTAAGAGTCTGTAATGCATGGACTAGCATGGCTTATTTGTAGGGCCGAGGGTTGTGAGCTCCAAGATAAACCTAAGAGGCTACATGGTTCACACGGTCGAGGGATGCGAGCTCTAAGATAAACCTAATAGGTTGCATGGCCTTAGAAAATAACCAACAAAGAATAAACAATAATTAAAATTGAAGATAACCAATATTATGGCCACCCATAGTAGTCACTCCTATAATAGATCATTCTTCAATCATCTAACAATAGATCTAACGATTTTGACATGTACATAGTGGGAACTAGGGGAGTTATTCTTAGAGGGAAACACCTTACGATGTAATTATTATCATTATATTACTTAATATTATGTGGGATCTATAGCTCCCTCTCAAGAGAGAACCACATCACTTTATCCTCATCATACTTTACATTCGTTCACACAACTGTCATTCTGAGGGATGACAAGTACACACAGTAGTTGTGGAGAGTTTCTGTTTAACACAAAAATACCCCCAATTTTTTTGTCAGCTCAAGATTATTCCTTGATTCATTGGAGACATGGTAGTAAACATACGCTCTAAAAATCCAAAACTGTGACACATCTCACTTTCTCCCTGAGGAAAACGCCTCTGCATAATCATGCCAAGAACTTGATGAGGAATCTGGTTCTTCAAATAGGCTATTGTGTTGCATGCGTCATCCCACAAATTCAATGGAAGGCCTTGATCATGCAACATCACCCTTTCTGCTCCCACAATTCTATGGTTCTTTCTCTCAGCCACCCCATTTTGTTGTCGGTTGTGGGGTGTTGTCAACTCTCGTAGAATTACTTCTTTCACACATAAATTTCTAAATTCATTCAACACGTACTCAACTACATTATTTCTCCTAAGAGCCTTAACCTTCTTCTTATTTTCTTTCTCATCCAATGCCTTGAATTCTACGAACTTGGAGAATGTCTCATCTTTCTTCAGCATGAAGAAGATCCAAAACTTCAGTGAGAAGTCATCAATAAAAATTACAAAATACTTTTGTTTGGCAGTGGAGTCTATCGAGACATCTCCACAAGCGACGGAGTGGATCCTTTCTAGGATTGCATGTACTTTGTTGTTATAATCATGGATTGTGGATTTTGTGTATTTCTCCATTGTACACCCTTTGCATACATCATGTTTCTTAACTGCTCCTTTAGGGAGGCCAATGGTTATTTGTTGTATAATCTTCAATGTGCCATGATGAAAATGGCCAAGTCTTCTGTGCCAAAGTTCACTAATATCATGGCCCTGCACTTTCTCCTCCTCAGTTCTTAATGCAACACGGTCTTCGACATTTAGCTTATAGGGGTTCATTACACAAACCCCAATATATTTCACAGATCTCGTAGCTATGTGTCTCAAGAATTATTTTCCTTTTTTGAAGATCAGACCATAACCACGGTCTTCCAAAACTGCAACAAAGATGATATTTTCTTTAAGCATAAAACAAACATGACATCTCTAATCCTGAGAGGGGAACTTGACTCCCTATTAAAGGTGAATGTCCCAGTATCAGTTGTGTTGTACATTCCTTCACCCCCTAATTTGATGTGCATATTGAGATCTTTCTCCTCTAGGTCACTAAAAAAATCTCTACACCTTGTCATGTGGAATGATTCACCTCAGTGAAAGTACCACACACTCCCCATCATTGTGTTGGACATGCATGTGATAAGGGTAAAGTCAAGCTCAAACTATGAAGCCATGTCTTCAGCTGCTCCTCCTACTAAGGTGTTCTTTTTCATTTTTGTGTGGAAACTTCTTGGTATAGTGCTCGTATTCATGACAATGGGAACGTTTAATTTTTTACAAATCTTTCTTCTTTCCCCCTTCACTGTATTCTAGTCTGGTTTGAGATTTCTTCCCTTTTCCCTTCTTTCCCTTTCTGACCAATGCAAAGTTTTATTCATCTTCACCCTTGGATGAGGTCCCATCTTTTGTATTCTGCCTTATTTCCTCTTGTACAAAATTAGACCACAAGTATTACTAATTTAGTAGTTTCTCCCTTTCATTCACTGTATATTGATAGCTACGATAGCTCTTAGGAAGGCCCGGAAGGGATATGCTTACAAGGTCATCCTTTAAAAGAATAACACCAACACCTACAAGATCATCATGAACTCATGTGAACCCACTCATATACTACGAGATACTACCATTCTTCTACATCTTTATATTTCGAAGTCTATCCTTGAGCACCAACTTCTTGTGGTCAATACTATTCTATAACATATTTGTCAATGCCCACCACATTGCATAAGGATTTTCTTTCCCATGGATATTGATGATAATGTGGTCCCACAATCCCTCCAATATTATTCCCCTTGCCTCTGCTACATATTTCTTCCACTTAGCAATGTCTTGGGCATCAAATTCTTCTGGATTTCCAGCGTCTCTCTTGATGTATTCTAACAATCAATTGTCATCAAATACCTCCTCCATGCATTCCTTCCATGTGCTGAAATTATAGTTTCCTTCCAATTCATGCTCTAGCTTCAACCCATTGAAGTTCAACTTCTCAAATAAAGAGATCCTATTATAGTGAACTGCAAATTCAAACATCCTGGGAAAGAACTTTAAAATTCCCGCTCTATTGTGAATGCTTCTCTCATGCCATGTAGAAATTATGGTGTAGATTTACAACTGCTCATGAAGTTTTTCAAAATCACAACACAAACACCTACTCTACTACTCTCTGGGAATTTATTTACAATTTAGTACAAAACTTTTAGACATGCAATAAGAAATAACACACATCCACACGATAATTTTTTTTGGAGAAGGAAAATGCTAAAAACCCCAATGTCTTCTTGCATTAATATGATGAATGGAGATGTACTACAATTGCTCTGCTCAACTGAGCACAACCTCGAAGTGAATAACCTCTCTCTCTTCTCACTGAGAAGATCTCACCTAGACTTAGTCAATTTCTTCCTTTGCTCGAGCCTTTATTTCATGCGCAATTCCTTGAGAAATTAGGCCCTATTATTTAGGAAATTTTTCCAAAATGGATTGCGCAATTCCTAACGTTTGTCAACTGATTGCATGCAACACTTCTATAGTGAAGACTAGTCTACAAATGATGCTACACTGCCTTGGAATCTCTATCACATTTGGAGAAATCAAATTATTTGGATGCACTATCTATTTTGGGTCGATTGATCACTTAATTGGATGATCACTGAGTTTGACTGATGTCCCACACCACAACTGACCTTCCACTAGTTCCTCCAACAGTTAAAACTAGTTTAATTGAAAGCAACTTGGGATAACTCACTTTGATTTCTACAAATTAGCAATCACACATGCTTAATTGAACTCTAACTCCTCTAACTCAAATTTATTGAGTAAACTGGGTGACACAATCCATGTCATACAAGCTAATGGCATCCAAGTTATCTATTCATGTGGAAATTCATTTTTTCTCAATTTAATCAAGGCAAAATCAAATTGAGAATTTCTTTTTGCACTTTTCGACAACCCTTTAGGTGAATCTAATCCATGTTGTCGATGACAGTAAGGATTACTAGTACAACAATGTGCTGATAACAACAACCATTGGATAGAAGTGGCATTCAAAAGAAATGAAATAGCCAAAAGACACATATTAAAACACAATCGATGGAGACCTCAAAAAGTACTCGAAATATGTTATTGCCTATTCACATTTAGTGAAAGTTCCTCCATCGCTCCTCTCACAAAGCACACTTATGTTGTTGGCCTCCATCACCCTAAATCCCATTAGTCGTTGTCGACCACCATTACTTCCCTTCTTGAAGAAGCAATCAACAATGTAAAGACCTACTCTTAATCATTTACCTTTTTTTACTAAAGTCTCATATTGAAAATTTTAAGGCAAATTTTATTTTAAGAAAAAAAATAATATTTTGTGTTTAAAAATTGTCTCAAAATCCCCCTCTGTGTAGTAGATCGTCTTAAAATCTCCCTCCGTGTAGTAGTTCCAAATGCAACAACAGACAAGTTGTCTCTAATCCTATTCACAGAGATCGAAGGGACAAAAGAGGAATTCATGTCGAGGAAATATTGCTAGGGAAAGTTATCACATTCTTCATATTTAGCTACCCCCACGAAACGAAGAGCCCACAAATTGTTGTCTTATATAAAATAACATGAATGATAAGTGAAATAAAACCCTAGGTATAGGCGCGGGACAATAGTAACCAACACTCTAGGGGACTTAGGGTTCATTGTTAGAGTTAATTTTGCAGTTGTTAGATAATATTGTCTTGAATTCATATGTTCTTTTCCTAGTTGTTAATTTTCTAAAATGACTTTTTTCTTTAGTGGCCATTGCCATAAATATAAAGTTTTGTCTTAAAATATTTTTGTCCAATAGTGTTTTTGTCTTCAATATAAAGTTGTCTTAAAATAATTTTGTCTTAAATTGTTTTTGTCTTAAATATAAAGTTTTGTCTTAAAATATTTTTGTCTTAAATATAAAGTTTGTCTTAAAGTATTTTTGTCTCAAACTATTTTTGTCTTAAATTTAAAGTTTTGTCTTAAAATATTTTCGTCTCAAATTGTCTTTGTCTTAAACTTTATATTTAAGACAATTCAATCAATATTAAAATTTAATGTAAAATAACTATGATAAAAAGTGACTTTTTAAGACAAAAGATTTCTTTTGCCTTAAAAAATCTCTTAAAAGTGCCCTTTGTGTAGTAGTGCCACATCCCCAAAAACGATCTCTTATTTCACAATCAAAATAATATGCACAATATAACAAGATTTTTAAGTATCGATAATCACCACACTCTACCATGGATATTATTAACCATAGCATACCATGGCTTATCAATAACAAAATCGGAAAAGCCATCTCTCATTTCGCAATCAAAATATTTTATAAATATTTTTTTAATTTAATTTTATTACATTTTCTGGTCGACCCTCTCCATCCTAGCATGGAAGAGATATTGTAATGTCCTATTATATTATGTTATCTAAGCATTTTAAACCACATTCATTGGTTTGAAATGTCGACCAATTCCTAATGATGTGATTAATCCAAAAGACATGCTCATTAACTCTTATTTACTTTGAATGCTAATTCTATTTCTCAATCAATTTTTTCAGCTTCACTTACAAGTGTTAAATTGTGACCCTATAGACCCTAAATACATGAAAGGTGTCTCCTTGATCCCGTGTTCTTGTGGGATTCACTACATCAGAGAAATCAGCCTCTCCATTAACCAGATAATCCAAGAACATGCAACGGACATTAGGCACAATCACTCCCGCTCATGAGCTCTTATTGAACATGCTAAGAAATATAAGCACCATTTCTGCATTGAGGATGCAAGAGTAATTATAGTGGTTCATCAATTCCAAAATAGGAGGATAAGAGATTGAGAAGCATGCAATCATTCTCAACAGGCATGATGGTTGGAAAATGAGTAAGAGTTGGATACGGGCCCTCTCTTCTTGATTCCAGTGTTATTTCTTTTTTATTAATTAATTATTAAGTAAAAATTACTTATTTTCTTTAATTATTTTTTATTCAATTTTTTTATTTCATCCTCATTTTATTGAATTTTATCATTCTAGTAACTTTATTTATTTATTTAAAATTAATTAATTAATTTATTTATTAAGAATAGTAATATTTATCCTATCATCACAATTTGATGCCTTATGATTTATTGACTTTAAAATTTTATATTTGATTTTGTATATTTTGATTTTACATTTGAAATTTAATTAATTTTTATATTTGGGTTAATAATGGATAATGCTAACCCAGATTTGGGTGGTAACCAAGCCATCAATGGTGATTAGACGAACGGGTGGCGAGAGGACTCACCACATGGCCGCCTGCGTCTTCTCCCATGCCAACCTGAAGGGCATTCATGGCGCCTTGCAGGTGACATTAAATTAGTGCTCTGATCAAGACTTCACCATCATGCTCATAGCAATGGCTTCCATAGACCTTAACGTTGTTCCTCCTCCCCTGCTCCATTGCATTTTCCCTCCTCAGGCTGCGGAGCCTTTCTCACACACAGTCACAGGAAGTCGTTGTTGGCTACTCAGCTGTATAGACCTTGGTAATGGGTTTCATTTCTCCCACACCACGCTCTGCAATCTAACTCCCACTCAGAGTTCCTTCTCTCAGTCTCTGCTCATTCATCCTGCCAATCTCCCCGTTGATAGCTTTGGTTGGAATCCTGCCATGCCTTGCATCTGCCACTGAATGCATAGCAAGAGAGGGGGCACTCATGGCGGAGGCATCCATCCTCTGACGATGCCTAACCCTAATTCTGCCTCCCCCTCCTCTTCTCCTGACATCCCAAATCCTTATGGCTCCTTCTCTAGCTGATATCCTGATACTCGTACTGGCAAAGGTTGAGCTCAACTCTAAGGTATAGGAAGGAGGGATGTTGCTATCCATACAACCAATTTTGCCCTTCGCCCTCACTCTGCTCCCCACACAACACAATTTCGATTCCACAGCACCCTGCATAGACCTGTTATCACCGCCACCATCACCATCACTTTCTCTGAGGAAAACAACCCACAAGAAGATTCACTAGAGAACAATGGTGAGCAGCAGAGGGCCGCACGAAGAAACAGAAGCAATCACGACCCACGCAAGCAACGGCTAGACGAGGATGTTTCCACCCCGCATGGCAAAGAGTTGGTTGGCAGTTAGCAGGCTGCTGAAGGCAAAGTTGGTGGCGTGCAGGCACCAGGAAGCAAAGCGGGAGACACGTCTTGCTCGCATGCAGTTGTAGGTAGATCCGCTGGCGCTCATCCAGCTCGGGGAAGTGGCACGAGGAGGAGGAATGGTACTAGTACACGTGTTTGATTGAGGAAGAGCATACCCCAAACAATCTCTAGAATCGACACTTGGGAGCCTGGTGTCACCCTTCTTCGAGTTGGCTATTTTTTCTGCTAACTCGATAATTTTGGTTATGTTTTTGTTTTGTCAAAACTTTCTTGGTGATGTTTATGCAATGTTTGATATATTTTTGGTCAAAACTGATAACTTGTGTGTGGGTTTTTTTGCCTTCATGGACTGGTTTCCCCATTGTTGGGGCAGTCAAGGTTAGATAGTCATATTTTTTATGAATGATGTTCAGCACTGCTAAGGTCCGACCCTCGATGTAATTATATTCTGTTTCATATTAATATAATAGTTTTACTTAGAAAAACGAAAAAATAGTGGATAATGCTAGTTTACTAATTCCTAATGGCTAACTCTAGACCTAGTGCATCCTTGTTATTTATTCATTTTGGTAGATGAATTTTTTCACCTTTGCCATGAGGATGAACCCCATTCGTTGGTTTGAAAGGTTGACCAAATCAACATCAAAATAAAAAATAAAATTATTAACGAAAACACTTTAACTTACATAAAAATAAAAAATAAAATTATTAAGTAAAACAATTTGACTTCCTCAATTTAAGTGACAAAAATTAAATGTAAAAACAAAGATCAATAATTAAACGAGTTTAGATCCATTTTAGCTCTGAATTTATCAAGCTGTGAGAGAAATCAAATCTGTGTTGAGATGCAATATCTTTCTTCACTTTGCATTTAAAAAATTGAGCTAGATTAATTGGACTAGTAATTTTATAATATGCCATATCTTATTATTTTATCCATTGATTTTATTAATATTTACATTTATAATGAATTAATTATATATTATATTTTTAAAATAATTATTATTAATTTATTACTATATTAATATTAATTTTAATTATTTTAATGTTAATATCATTATATTTATATTAATTATATATTATTAATTGACTATTTAAAATTATTAAATAATAATAAATGTAGTTGATTCACTTATATCAATTACATTTATTAATGTAGTTGTGCTAGCATATTTAAAAACAAAGTAATATGATAGTAAAACTTATATTCTTCATATTCTCTAAGTATCTTTCTCAACCCACTAGGTAGATGACATATGGAATTTAGTAAGAATGTTTCTTAGTAAAAATTAGTATAAAGAGCTCTCCAAAAAAGGCAAATTCAAGCAAGATTATGACAAAATCTAAGAGTTTTTGAAAATGTGGGTTAACACTGTCAAACTTTAAGATATTGGGTGGCCACCAATTTTTGATGGTGCTGAATTCTTTTCCATAGCCAAAAAATATTCAAACACTCAAATTTCTTTCCCAGATTCTCAGCCAAGAAAAAATTATGTTTCCCATTTGTGACAACCTTACACAACGTTTCTTAGTAATAGCAATCAAATGATTGAAAAGATCAGGTTGAATTGGCGACGCAATTTCTAAATCGGTCGTACTCTGAGGTTAGGTTGCTTCCTTGCTCTCAGACTGTCAACCGACGCTACTTTTTGTCCTCATTATTGTGATATAAATGTTGGTGATGTTTTTAATGGTTTATCGTTTAAATTGTAAATCGATTTAAAAATAAATTTATAAAAAAATTAAAAGCTTGGTAATTTAATATTCAATTTATTCAAATTTAGTTTTGAAAAATTATTATTAGAAAACATAGACAATTTAGACGGAGACAAAATGATAAGTTAAATGCATTGATAATAATAGCGATAGTGGTAGACGTAGGACCACAAGAGGGATGCAGAAAAGGCTGATTTTCAATGAATGCTAGAATCCATGTACATGAGAACGAACGTCATGCACCTGTTGAATCAGGGTTTAGGACACCCTGTCAGAAGTCATGCTCTGAACTTTCAAGCGAATGGTTAGCGAATAGTTTTGCTCTGACAAAATTTTGGTAATGGTTTTGCTGACATGTACCATTATTCTTTAAAAAATGTGTCATTTCATCGTTTTTCGTTACCATTGACATTTACAAAGTTTTTCCAGAGAAGGATCATTATTTCAACGTTCCTATGAAGATGTCAGGTCGACTAGACATAGTTAATTTAACGTTAACGTGTGGAGGGCCAACTTTAATGGCGCAGTTTCTTTCGTTGGTGTGTATATATACATATATAGTGACTAGAATTGTAAATGTATGTGATTAAATATTTTAAATTAAAATACTATAATATTTTTAATAATATTAAATTTATTTATTAATGTGAGAGATGTAATTTTTTGAGTTAGTTATGGGAGAACACAGTAATAACCATATGCTGTCAACTTTTAAAATTCCAACGGGGATCCATCATGAGGGCTATTTTTGAATGTTGATAGTAGAAGAGCTGAATGAAAGCTTTAACTAGTTACTAAGTGAGTTGTTTTGATTTAAGGATAAGATGAAAATAGGTTGCTTAATATCATTACTATCCATATTTTAAGGTTTTCTATGTTTTTATTGTAATTCTTATATTTTTATTTTATGAAGATTTTTAATTTAGAAGTTAATTTATTAATTGCAAAATGTTAAAATAGTAATTATTACAAACTATTTATTATTAAATCTAATTATCAAGAGATTAATTATATGATTAA
>APFE031649546.1:0-12731 GCA_000404065.3 Pinus taeda | reverse complement strand
TTATTCTTAATTTTTAATCTAAATATAAATGATTCTTAATATGAATTAATAATAATACTAACAATTAATAGTCATAATTAACAATTAGTAGTAAATATTATAAATATTCACTACTAATTCTTACTAATAGTTTAATTGATTAATAATTATTATAATTAAATATTAATTATTATTATCCTGAAATGATTATAAGAATAACAATAGTAGTAATAAAACTAATAAAACTATTTTTTTTTTGCTAATCTTTAACCTAAGATGGAAAGGAAAGGAAGATAGCTACCTACTGAGTGTTATACCTAAGATGTATTGGTGGTCTTAATTTCTCTGATTAAGGAAAACCAACTACCGCTAATCTCAATACCATTGTCCTTGTTGAGATTATGTGGATGTTTCATAATCTCAAGAGCCTCTCTAATCTTTCACTATTGATGATGTTCTTCCCTTGTGACAATTGAGGTGTTTTCAAAACAGATATGGTGCTCAGTTTTAGAGGAATGGTCTGTGAGGGCCAAAGTACGAGTCCTTTCATTCCTAATATCAACTACATGTTACCTCAGTCTTGTTTGCAAGGAGCGATCTGTTTCACCAATGTGACTTTTTCCACATTAACAATATATTTTATAAACTCCTTTAAGTTGATGTCTATCAATATTATCTTCGACAGACCTTATACCTTGTCTAATTGTTCCACATGCTGAGAAATGAGTGATTATGTCTTTCTTTCTTAGGATTTTAGCAACCTTATCTATCACCCCGTGAGTATAAGGTAGAAATACCTTTCCACACTGAGGTTGGTTTCGAGCTTTTGGCTCTTGAGATAACACCCTTCTTTCAGCCCTTTCTATAAATATTCTAATTTATTTTTCTTTATAGCCTATACCTTGAGATATTGAGACTAAGTACTTATTCTCCTTGTCTAAATGCTCAAAATCAGAAATTCTAAGAGCTCTGATAGCATAGTGTTCAGAACACCAAACTTCTGGGATGGGTGATGCTGGGAATCAGCCTAGAGGTAGCTCTCTGTGTGGGTTGACATCCTAAATACCTTATGCCCTCAGGAGCCATCATCCTTCTTGATGATAAGAATGTCTAAAAATGGGATGCTCATGTTTTCTTCCATCTCCATGGTAAATTTTATTTCGGGGGTGATAGAGTTAAGGCAAATAAAAACCTTGTCAAGCTTTATTTTACCATGAGTCCATTTTATATTGGTATCATCTACGAATCACCTCCACCAAGCTGGTTTCAAAGGGTATGATTCAAGGGCCTTCTTTTCAAAGTATTCCATGTATCAGTTAGGTTCAATTTTAAGGTGATATTTATAGGTTTTGAAATAAACACAAAATATTATCTAAATAGAAAATTAATACTAGTTACAATAAAAATTAAAATGAAAAAAAATGTTTGGTTAGTATTAATTAAAATCATTATAAAATATCAAGAATGTTATTTTTATTATTGTGGATAATTTGATGTGGGAGAAATACTTCACTCACACAATGTATTAATATAACATTTCAAAGTTTATATGATGTAATATAATTTCATATTAATTTTGAAAAAAGATAAAATAAATAAAAATGTAAAAAAAATGGTACGAATAATATGTTTAAAACTTATATCTAATGCCCCTAGTAAAATTGTAAATATTTTATTTTACCACAGAAAGAACAAATTAAATAATTATTTTTATTGCTGGCTGAATTAAATAATATTGTTTATTGATTGAAAATTAAAAATGATTGGATAATGAGTTGATCTCGTAGCTTCTCATGCAAGGAAGTTAGGAAAAAGGCATTTGCAGGAAAAAACCCTAACTATCTCCCCTAACTGTGTAATGCTTCCTAGAAAAGGAAGTGGGGGGAGGAAAAACCGTGCTGTAAGGACGAACAGTAAGAGACGATTGCTAAGTCTAGTGATGACCAGATAGTATAGGCACTATGTGCCAGCAACTTGCAGAAGACAAAGGTCTTGCAAGCACGCTTGGGAGGGGGATTCAGTCCCGAAGGACAAATCTCATGGATGTGTGGTTGACAAGCGACAGTTAGAGGTGATATTTTCTATTGGAGTTCTTCCTTGAAAATCTGAATTTAGCTATGGAATTTAAACTGTTATTCATAACAAAAGTATGTGTTGTTTACTGACATTAAAAAAAAAAAACAATTGTAGCCTCTATGATGAAAAGATTCTTGAAATAATGATAGTAGATTAATTAATCATAATTATATTCACAGTGAAATAAGAAAGTAGAATTGGTTTCAGTGAATTGCTTTATGGGAATGACAATGGTCTGCTTGCATGCGATAATATTAAACAATGGACAAAATAGTTGTATAATGGACCAAAGGAATCATCTTAAGCACTATAATACAGTTACAATAGTCATTAATTGTATTGAAACCATAGGGTTTCTAAACCCTGGGTCATGGTAACCATGGTGTAAGAACTGTACAAATCTTTAAAAGTTTGGTATATTAACATTGTAGAAGAGTCAGACTAGTAGTCATATCATTAACCGAATTAAAGTTTTGTAATCTAAACTCACATGAAGAAACATTATTCTGAGCAAGGAAATGTAACAATCACAAAAAAATACAGTTAGTGTTGTAATCAATTTTGTGGAGGAAGTTTCTTTGTCGGTAAGATAACCAAGGGAAAACTCTAGAGATTCGAAGTGACACAACAAAGGAGGGTCATCGCAGTGAGGTGACATAGAGTTACTTACCCTAGGTCGTGCTGGTTAGCACATTTTAGTGACAAATTATTCATAGTTTTCAAAACCCCATAAGAATCCCAAAATCCTACATAGAAAGGAGACCCTGCGATGCCAAGTAACAAGTACTCTTCAAGTGAGATAATAAACATTCTAGACATTTAAGTAAAGGAAGAAAGAATCTATAGACAAACTTTCAACACAGAAGGCTAATGCCAAAAAAGACTAACAATACAGAGCTACTTAAGACACTTAGTAGATAATAAAAATGAGTGGAAAACTTTTTCAGTGGCTACACAATGAATATTACCTACACTAGCTGAACATAAATAAAAGTGAAATTACCTTGTCTAATTAACAGTGAGCAAGCTTATAACATCTAAAAACTGAGTAGTAATTAATAAAATCATTTCATGAGGAACAAAACTCACTAACTGGCAAACTGGAAGAATAATATTAAGCTTTGATGAATAGAACAGTAACTCTTAAGTTCATTACTGGGGAAACTTGCAAAAATTGTTTCCAGTTTCTGGAATATTCAAACAGAGTTATACAGTTTATTGCTATGGAAAATCTCTTCAATATATTAAAAACACATCAGCGTGACTCTATTTCAGGTCGTGTAGCCAGAAACAAAACCCTTGATGCAATGAGAGGGTAGTATGCAGTACCTAGATTATTATGTCTCGCAACCTTCAAAATTTAAACAACAATACATCCCGAACTAACTTCTATCATCGAGAAGAATAAGAAACAAACTAATGCCTAAGATCTGAAACCCTAGCTCAAGATAACTAGAGGACCCAATTTATGTCGTAAAGACATCATCCAAAGGAAATTTCTTACCTAGAAACCGCTCAGGCAATGAATCCTTGTGAGGTGACCACCATACAACAGCAATGGGTGGATCTAGATATCTTAGAGTGAAATCCTGCAAAAAGAGAACACTACAACAAGCTTAGTGACAGAGCTTGTGTATTGAAAGAATAATAAACTTTTGTAAAGAGGTAACTACAATAGATTTCAGGTGAATAACACTTACCCAGGTTCCACCTTCCGAAAATAAAGCCATAACCCAACTCCAGATGGTCTCCGAACCTGCTTGAGGCCTCAGACCAACAAAAAGAATAGGGTCACAAGAAGCGAGGAGGAGTAGATGCCAAAGAAAATGAAAGTGCAGAATGTGGCATAGCACCTCGAGAGCGGGATTATTCAAACCATGGGAAGATCTCAACCATAGATTCATGACTCCAGCTCTCCTCCATTGATGCGACAAGAAGTCCAAGGGGAGTAGCTGTTGAGAACAGGACTGCTCGTGCCACGTAGTAGGGTAAGGAAGTGATTAATTACCAAAACCAAATGAACAATATAGATAAGCATAGCCAGTTTTACATCGTAGAGAAGTTTGACAGATATAAACATATTTTCTGATGAGATCGATAACAATCAAGGTGGAGGGAGTTCCCAATGCACTTTGTGACTAATTAGGCCAATAACTATGGTACATAGACCATAAACCACTAACTCAGAAATTAAATCAAGTCTCCAACTTTATGCTCAAAGGTAATTTCCTAAGTAAAGCTATGTTATTTGCAAGTCTCTTAATTATATATGTTTCATGCACAATTGTTATGTTACCGCAAGACTGTTGTTCTTAATTCATGTACAATGTAAAAAAAAATGGATGTATTTACCTATGTGTGTGTAAGTTAAGGAGGTATGACAAGTGGTATCAGAGGTAAGTTAGAAAAGTGTGGCCTCTGGCAATATATTAATAAGAGTAACAGTTATTGTGTTGATTTGTTGTTTCCACCTGTGTTAAGATAAAGAGAACAAGTGACAACAGATTATGAGGAAAGCAAACAGTGTGTCACATAGGATTGTGACTAGTCCAGGACCTGAAACAAGCCCTGAAACTAATCTATAGATATGGGTACAGTTAGGGGAGGATGCCCACAACACCAATATTATGATATTAGAGACAGTTCATGAATTTAAAAGTGAGATGGCCCACTTGCGGGAGGACAATGCACGACTAACTATGGAATAGGAAAAAATCATGAATAGTCTGTCTCACAAGAATAATCAGTGCCAACCGAACCCCAGCCCATAATGGTTACGAGTGTCAGAGGATTAAGACTACCACATGAACTAGGAAGAGACAGAAGGAGAGGATGAGAATTGAGAGGAAAATTCAGATAATGCCTGTGAACACCCATCTTCGAAAAGGCAGTGAGTAGAGTTATAAGGGGAGTTTCGAAAGATAAAACTGTCACACTTCAATGGAAAGCTAGAAGAGGCAGCTAAATCTTGGTTGATTAACATGAATAAATACTTTCAATTATATGAATAAGATCACAACCTCAAAGCACGGATGGCCATTTTCCAATTACAAGGGAAGGCTACTATATGGTGGGAAGAGGTCAAGATTGTATGACGGGTAAGTGAACAAAATATAACTTGGGCAAAATTACAAAATTTTTTCAAAGAAAGATATTTGACTGAATGATTCTATGACAAGAAAGCAAGGGAATTCCATGACCTACGGCTAGGATAACAAACAATGAATGAGTTCATCACCCGATTTACCTCCCTCCTCCATTATGTACCTTACATACAGCAAGAGAAGGCTAAAGTATAGCAGTTCATTAGTAGTTTACCCTTGGCGATGAGGGAAAGGATTGAGTTTGATAACCTAAAAATGATGGATGAGGTTATAAGAAAGGCCACAATATGTTATCAGCAAATCAAGCAGAAGGGAGAAAGTCTGGGGAAGCGGTGGACTAATAAGAAGGGTAATAAGATGGTTGTATGCACCAAGGGAAATTGTAGTAGTTTTAGCAAATGATTTTCCAAAGGGAAAAATAAAAGGAACCTCCCAAAAACATATCTCAGATTGAAGCCACCCACTAAATCCATATTCAGCGAACAATTTAGAGAAATTGATAATGAAGGGATAGCGAGACCCCAAGTGCAATGTTGGGGTTCTGGCAGGCCACATTATGTTAAAAATTATCCTCATCGAAAGGGTATTGAGCAAGTTCCACAGATCCATGAAGCATCTATGGTAGGAGATGTGGCCCGGAGTATACCAAAAATTAATGCTGCTGTCAAAGATCATCAAGCAGAATATTAGCCGACTATGGTGGAGCTTGAAGGTAAGATCTTTGATCAAACTATATCTATTTTAATTGACCCTGGAGCATGATGGGTGGATTTCCAAAGCACATTTGACTTTGAAATTAAACATTTGAAGGGGAAAGAAAATTGGGTTGCTGATGCGTTAAGTTGGAAGGTACATTGTGTCTATAAAATTTCTTGCAGCAAAGGGATGACTACTATCAATGAGGTGATTAAAAAGGCAGCAACGCAAGATCAGGTATATCATTAGATAGAATAGAAAGCTCAAAACACAATCAATCATAAATACCAGCAAGGATACGCAATGGATGCTGCTGACATGCTTATTTACAAAAAGAGGCTATATGTACCGAATCAAGGTAACATTAAAAGTGTGATTTTGGATGAATTTCATAAGAGTCCTTATGCAGGATGCCTAGGATACCAGAAGCTGATTACAGTACTCTGGAAGGAGTACTACTTACCGGGCATGAAGAAAGAAATAGCAAAATATTTGGCACACTGTTTGGAGTTCCAACAAGTCAAAATAGAGCATCAACACCTTGCTGGATTGTTGCAGGCGCTACCAATTCTAGAGTGGAAGTGGGAGACCATATCCATGGATTTTATAATGGGGTTACCCAAATCCAAAAGAAACAATGACTCCCTCATGGTAGTGGTGGAAAAATTAAGCAAATCAGCCCATTTTATACCAGTACAGTCCACTTTCTAGGTAGCATAGATTGCCAATATCTTTATGAAAAAGATTTTCAGACTGCATGGGTTACTAAAAACTATAATTTCTGACCATGATGTAAAATTTACATCAGCATTTTGGAGAACTCTACTTGAGGGATTGGGAACCCAATTAAATTTCAGTACCGCTTATCATCCTCAGACCGATGGACAAAAAAAACAGGCAAATCAAGTGGTAAAAGATATGTTAAGATCATACCTAATGCAACAACCATCCAAGTGGGAATACTATTTGCACTTGGTTGAATTTACATACAACAATGGCTATCATACATCCTTATAGATGAGCCCGTTTGAAGTGCTATATGGACAAAAATGTCGTACACCCTCCAGTTGGGGGGGACCGGAGGACAAACTTATGATGGGCCCTGAAATACTAAAATAAATGGAGGAAATAGTCAAGAAGGTGCGATCCAATTTAAAGGCAACCTAAGATAGGCAAAAGAGCTTTGTAGGCCAAAAAAAAACTTTGAAGAATACCAAGTAGGAGATCATGTGTATGTGAGAATTCGAGCTAAAAGGAGTACTTTACAATGGAGTGGGTGCACCAAGCTGGCACCCCAATTTTGTAGACCATTCCAGATCTTAGTGAGAGTTGGGCTGGTGGCATACCAACTTTCCCTGCCAAGTCATATTCAAGTCCACAATGTTTTCCATGTGTCCATATTAAAAAAAATATGTTTATGATTCTAAGCACATAGTTAGTTGGCATGACATATAGGTCGATCCGGAAGGAAAATTCTTGGTCAAACCATTGAATATACTCGATCGGAGAGAAGTAATGTTGTGGAAACGAGCCATCACCCAAGTTAAAGTGCAATGGTAGCACTTTGGGTCAGATGAAGCCACCTAGGAGGATGAATAACTCATGAGAGAAGCTTATCTAGAGTTGTTTCTGGCTGGAAAACATTAGGACGATGTTTGATTTCAGGAGGGGGAGATGTAATGCCCTTAGTAAAACTATAAATATTTTATTTTACCATAGAAAGAACAAATCAAATAATTATTGTTATTGCTAGTTGAATTAAATAATATTCTTTATTGATTGAAAATGAGAAATTATTGGAGGATGAGCTGATCTCGTAACTTCTCATGAAAGGAAGGTAGGAAAAAGGGAGTTGATGGAAGAAACCATAACTACCTCCCCTAACCATGTAATCATTCCTAGAAAAGGAATTGGGGGGAGGAGAAACCATGCTGTAAGGATAGATGGTAAGAGACGATTGCTAAGTATGGTGATGACCAGATAGCATAGGCACTGTGTGCCTGTAACTTGTAGAAGATAGAGGTCTTGCAAGCATGCTTGGGGAGAGATTTGGTCCCAAAGGACAAATATCATGGACGGGTGGTTGACAAGTGATAGTAAATAGAGGTGATCTTTTCTATTGGAGTTCTCCATTGAAAATCCAAATTCAGGATGGAATTTAAACTGTTATGCATAACAAAAGTATGTGTTGTTTACTGAAATTAAAGAAAAATCAGTTGTAGCCTCTATGTTGAAAAGATTCTTGAAATAATGATAGCAGATTAATTAATCATAATTATATTCACAACAAAATAAGAAAGTAAAATTGGTTTCAGTGAATTGCTCTATGGGAATGACAATGGTTTGCTTGCATGCGATAATAATAAACACTCGAGAAGATAGTTATATAATGGACTAGAGGAATCATCTTAAGCACTAGAGTACAGTTACAATAGTCATTAATTATATTGAAACCACAGGGTTTCTAAATCCCGGGTCATGCAAACCGTGGTGTAAGAATTGTACAAATCTTTAAAAGTTCAGTAGATTAACATTGTAGAAGAGTCGGACTAGTAGTCATATCATTAACCGGATTAAAGTTCTATAATTTAAAATCAAGCCAAGAAACATTATTTTGAGCAAGGAAATGTAAAGATAGCAAAAAAATAGTGTTAGTGTTGTAATCAATTTTGAGGAGGAATTTTCTTCCTCGGCTAGATAACCAAGTGAAAACTCTAGAGAGTCAAAGCAACACAACAAATGAAGGCCATCGTGGTGAGGTGACATAGGGTTACTTACTATAGGTCACGCTCCTTAGCACGTTTCAGCGAAAAAATATTCATAATTTTCAAAACCCTGTACGAGTCCCAAAACCATACACACGAAGGAGACCCCACAATGCCAAGTAACAAGTACTCTTCAAGTGAGATAACAAACATTCTGAACATTTAAGTAAAGGCAGTAAGAATCTGTAGACAAACTTTTAACACAAAAGGCTAATGCTGAAAAAGACTGATAATACAGAGCCAATTAACACTGCCAGTAGACAATAAAAATGAGTAGAAAACTCTGTCAGTGGCTACATAGTGAATATTACCTACACTAGCTGAACGAAAATAAAAGTGAAATTACCTTGTCTAATTAACAAGGTGTAAGCTTATAACATCTAGAAATTCAGCACTAATTAATAAACTCATTTCATGAGGAACATAACTCATTAACTAGAAAACTGGAAGAATAATATTAAGCTTTGATAAATAAAACAGTAACTGTTAAGTTCATTACTAGGGAAACTTCCAAAAATGGCTTCCAAATTCTGGAATATTCAAATAGAATTATATAGTTTATGGGTATGGAAAATCTCTTCAATAGATTAGCAACACATGGGTGAGACCCTAGTTCAGGTCCTGTAGCAAGAAACAAAACCCTCGATGCAACCAGAGGGTAGTATTCAGTACCTAGATTACTATGGCTCACGGCCTTCAAAATTTAAGCAACAATACATCCCGGACTAACTTCTATCATCCAGAAGAATAAGCAACAGACTAATGCCTAAGATCCAAAACCCCAGCTCTAGATAACCAAAGGACCCAATTTTTGTCATAAAGACATCATCAGAAGGGAATTCCTTACCTGGAAACCCTCGGGTAATGAAGCCTTTTGAGGTGACCACCATACAACTGCAACGGGTGGATCCTGACATCTTAGAGCTAAATCCTGCAAACAGAGAACACTGAAACAAGCTTAGTGAGAGAGCCTGTGTATCAAAAGAATAATAAACTTTTGTAAATAAGTAATACAATAGATTTTAGGCACATAACGCTTACTCGGGTTCCACCTTCCGCAAATAAAGCCATAACCCAACTCCAAAAGGTCTCCCAACCTGATTTAGGCCTAAAGAACAAGGTCACAAGAAGCCAGGAGGAGCAGACACCAATGCAAATGAAAGTGCAGAATGTGGCATAGCATCCTGAGAGCAAGATTGTTCAAACCACATGAATATCTCAACTGTAGATTCGTGACCCTAGCTCTCCTCCATTGCTGCGACGAGAAGTCCAAGGGGAGTAGCTACTGAGAACACGATTGGTCGTGCCACGTACCAGGGTAGAGCAGTGATTAATTACCAAAACTAAATCAACAATACGGATAAGCATAGCGAGTTGTACGTCGTAGAAAAGTTTGACAGATATAAACATATTTTCTGAAGAGATTGATAACAATCAAGGTGGAGGGAGTTCCCAATGCACTTTTTGATTAATGAGGCTAATAACTATGGTACATATGCCATAAACCACTAACTCAGAAATTAAATCATGGCTCCAACTTTATGCTCGAAGTTATTTTGCTAAGTAACCAATTTAACGTTGACAATGTAAACCATAAATAAAATGTCATAAGTATTGGATAAAAATGACACCTCAATATCATATAAATTAATAGAAAAAAAGTCAGTGTTTATGGTTAAAATTTTCAAAGTAGTGTACATGCGTTTTTAATTCTTTTCGGCCAATTTTGGTCCAAATCCGACAAAGAACTTTTGCATTGACAAGTTGAAGTTATTACTCTATGTAGCATTCAAAAATACAGGTTGATGATGAAAATTATATATATATATACATAATATATATATAATATATATATATAGTATATATAATATCTAATATATATATATATCTATATGTATATGTATATGTATGAAGAGAGCACTACTACCAATTTAGGTGAATCTACCAAAACGTAGTTTTTTTTTTCAAGTTTTGCACTCCAAAAGATATTTACACTTAAATAGATTTGATCTATTACCTTGCTATTTCCATTCTTTAGATGAATCTATAATCGTTGATATTATAATATAAAATGAAAGAGATCCGATAAAGGTATTTCACTCTCTATTTTAGGGATTTAAAAAATATTTCAATCTCCATGTGAAGTACGATAAGATTATAGCAAATTTAGAGAGACATAACATAATTAAATATTCAAAAGAAATCTTTATGTTTTGAATTTTGAATATAAGAAATGTATACAATTATGATATTTTTAATAAGTATTTCAATATAATGTATAAATATATTATTTCAATAAGCATGTTAACTAATTTATTTTAATATTGGAGATAATTAAATATTCAAATATTTGTGAGTACTATTTTACATTTTGGCCTATATTTTCACTAACTTTTCTTCCAAGTCTTAAAAAAAGGATATTGAGATTGCAAATTTAAAATGTGTCAAATATTCAACCTAAATGTTTTAAAGGGATTTTCATAACATATAATTTATTTATACATTCAAGAGAGTGATATTTTCCAATTTTTTTCCCTTATAGAATGTGTGATTAAAATGACTTAATGCTTATTAATTTATAGATTTTTATTAATTATAAATTATATAATTCAAGGAGTTTGACATATTTTATACACTACTGAAATTTATTTTTTTAATTATAATAGTAATGAATATTTTAATTATAAATAATATATATGATATATATATAATATATTTGAAGAATTTTGTTATTTTAAAAATAAAACGTTATACTATTGTTAATTAATAAATTAAAATTAACATTTAATTAATTACATTGAAATATTCAAAATGTCAATGTAATTGTCACAAAAATGAATGATTAATTTAATTTATATGAAAAAAAATCTTAATTTTTTAATTACTTATACCTATTTTACATTTCTATATTATACTCAATATTATTATTTTTATTATATTTAATGTTAACGAATTCAATAAATAAATTATTATTTTATTATTTTTTAATATGTTTATATTATTGTTTAATTTTTTATTATTTTGGATTAAGTTTTTCTAGAAATATTTTTAATATATGAAATCATGAAACATAATTCTAAACTTATAAATAAAACTCTAAAAAAAAATCTTTATTATTTATAAATTAACCATCAAAAATATTTTTATTTTATTTCTTATTTTTATTTTTATTTTTTATTTTTTTTCTTTGCGTAAAGACTAATTCTATTAAGAAAGTAAAAATATTTACAGAGTGGTCATGGCCTCAATGGAGGTACAAGATATTCCATCAATGCAGACAGATTGTCCCAAAATTGGGATTAACCTGATACATAAGCCCAGAGCTGTACAGATATCTCTGAGAAAAAGACAGTTTGTAATCTAGAACCATACTGACTAATTGTTCCTCAGCGGAAATACAGACCCAAAAATTTGACACTATAACCTGGCTATAAGCCTGAGACAGAGAGATGTTAACAAAAGCCATATAGGTAATACAAAAAGGAATGGAAAACAGAGAGAAAACCAGAGAAGCAACCATAACGTAGAAGTCTTCAGACAACGTAATCATTTTCTGGAATCTCCTCCTCCACAGGGCAAGGATAGCCCATCCACGTGTCGTCCACATTCTCCCTGTGAGCTGAAGCATTGCCATCTCGAGGAGCTCCCAACTGTCGCGAGCTGTCTGAGCCATCCGTCGGCCGACCGGAAGCAAGGGTGTTATGTTGAATGCTAGCACGAGGCATGGAGATGTCGCCCTCAATTCCTTCCACCTACGAATTGCTGCCATGGAGCTCAAAACCCACATCTATCCTCTGTTGCGCGCTGCCTCCTGGAGATTCAGTGGAAGGGGTGTTCATATCAACAGTAGGCCTAACTTCTTCCTTTGAGAAAATAACCGTGATGCTTGCAAAAAGAACAGGCTGGTTAAAGCGACTATGGAATGTGAAGTGGGTAGTCTTAAAGGAGTTATACAGGAGTGGCCTATTGGTTTCAGTGGTGGGAGAAGCTGAGGCCAAAGGTATGATAGGCGGAGGAGCAGGCTGACAGTGCCCACGCCCTCCACGACCGCCACCACGGCGACAGCTACCACGACGGCGGACCATTGACACAGTAATAGGATATCGTGGGG
>APFE031649542.1:7834-20707 GCA_000404065.3 Pinus taeda | reverse complement strand
GTAACATTGAAAGGAACATAACGAAAAATCAAGCTGGTAGTCCCGGTTTTGGGATCCAGTGGGAAATCTCTATGTATATGTGTTTTATGTGTTATGCTCTCGCATCTTTTCTTGTGATTTAGAATTCGTATGCAGGTAATTTCTGTATGGGGTTAAAACCTACAATTTCCATACTTTTTTCTACCACATTTTGTGTCCACATTTGCATATCATTTTGCACCTAGATTTTAGTTTGAATTTTCATCTAGTTATGCATCATTTTTGGCATCCTTGGTTTCACCATTTTTTAGTCCCATTTTGTATCTTGTTTTGTGTCTTTTCTTACATCCTTTTTGCACCCAATTTTGCCTCCTAAATTTACACTATTCTTTGCATCCTCATTTTAGTTTCCATTTTTGCATCCTTATTTGTGCCCAAATTGGTATCCTTTTTCATGCCCTATTTTGTTCCCTTCTTTGTGTCCAATGTTCCATCATTTTTTAATCCTACTTTAAAACCCTTTTTGTGTGATTGTTTTCATGTTGTTTTGATGGCTAGTTTAACATCCAATTATACTCCCAATTTCGCATCCATGGTTACATTCAATTTTGGCTTCTTGTTTAGAATTTTACTTTTATTTCCATTTATGAACCCCTTTATGGGTTCATTTTACTAATTTCAATTACATAGTGAACTATATTACAGTTTATAAATATCATTTTGTTGTAGGATTTAATGTACGGTTTAATGAACATAAAACCCTCTCAGTTTATCTCGGAAACCTAGGACAAGGCAATTAAGAGAAAGGTTTTTCTAAGACTTATGATTCTTAGTAGATCAAGATGTAGAGTATAGGTTAAGAAAGGAGAAGGAATTCCTGTCAGTCCTCACATGCAGGTCTTGTTGGATTTTTTAGTGTAGTTGGGAAACACTCTTAGCTAGCTCCACAGCTTGGTCCTACACATAAGAGAGAGAACAAAGCAACATTCACAAAATAATATCTTGACAATCGAAACTATCATAAGCATATAAATATTACTAAATAAATAAATATAAACCAAAATCCAATACATTCATTAGCTAAATAGAATAAGTAAAGAATGAATAGTAGAATATGGAAGGAAGAACAATCGATCTACATTAACAAATGAGTTGGAGGAGAGTTGCAACCATTAGATGTGGTTACAGCAGCACCTCCCCCAACACCTAGCTCCAAAACTCTCCCTCTCAAGATAGATCTCAGCAGCCTAACAATACAATAATTCCCATCCTTTTCTCAATGGCCAAACCTCCAATATATAGGAAAATGAAGGCTATGAACATTTCCCAAATTCCTCATTAGTTCAATTTGGGCAAAAGATTTCAGGTGAATAATGTTTCCTCATATAAAAATGGCGCTTTCCACTTTTTAGATGCTTTTGTGCTTAGGAAAAAGCTTCCCCATGCTTTATGCTCTTTCTCACTTTTGTGTGCTTTTCTTTTTTAGGAAAAAGCTAAATATGGGGATAAAGAGATCGCATTCCACCATATGAATTTCTGAAAGTGCAAAAGAGTGTCAAATTCTAGTTAACTCGAGCTTTTGTCCTCATAACTAAGTGAGAATTTTGGTAACAAAAGTTATATGAAGGGGACAACTTGTTATAGACTAGGATAATGTGTTCCTCATGGTACATAACCTTGTATTATAGTCTTATATAGTCTAGGAGAAAGGGTTATTTCAACCGAAAACATAGTATTCTCCTCCAAGATGATGAGGAGGTATTTTCATGTATAACACATTTAAGAAGATATCACAATTCAAATTGATAACTTAATATTTGTAATCAAATTTAAGGCTAATTGATGACATTCATAAAAAAAAAAATTAGCAGTATCCTCATATATAATAATTATCCATAAAAAAATAATTGACAATTTTCAATATATATATGACTACTAAATCAACACTTATCCTATATATCATTATTCCAAGGTAAATTCACAACATTACATCCGAAAATAGTAATATCATCATACATAATAATTCTCTATCAAAAAGCATTGACAATTTTCAATAGATATATAAAGTAACAAGATAATACTAATAATATCCTCATCATCTTTAATCAAATCAACCAAGATTCAAATGTGTGATTATCAGATCAAAATATTTCGTGAAACACCATTATTCTAAGGAAAATTCAGAACATCCATTAGAAGATATTAATATCATCATACATAATAATTCTGCATCAAAATAACATTTATAATTTTCAATATATACATAGAATAACAAGATAAAATGAAAATATCATCATCATATTTAATAAAATCAACTAAAATTCAATGTATGATTACCAAATAAAAATGTTTCATAGATATCATTATTCTAAGGTAAATTCACAACATCCATAAAAAATAGGAATCTCATCATACACAATAATTCTTCATAAAAAATGTAAACAATTTTCAACATATTCACAAGGTAACAAAGATAGTACTGATAGTATGATCATCATTATTCAAATCAACTAAAATTCAAATGTATAATTACTATTTTAAGACATCCCAACTAAATATAAAAAATAATGCATGGCTAGCTAGCACCATGAAATTCATAGTCAAGATCACCCTCGTGATAATTGTTTAGTCAATTTAGTGTCCTAAATTTCTTGCATGAATCATCAACCGAGGTTTGTAGACTGATGAAGTGTGATGCAATATATGTGCTTAGTTAACTTTTTATTACTTCGTTGTTTTATATTTTATGTTTGTTTTGGGGGGTTTCTGTTCTTTGATGTCTAATAATATACAATCTATGAGATATTTACATGGATCTAATGAGTTTTTAAAGAAAGGATAGGTTCCTATGTTAGCCTAAACTCCTAAAATGGACTAAGAATCATTTTTAACCAGTTAGGACCTAATAAGAGAAACATAGCATCTAACTTATCTACCATTTAGTCTTAATCTACCATTTAGTCCTAATCTACCATTTAGTCCTAATCTGATGTAGAAGGTAATCCAATAATTGCATTCATTAGCCATTCAACCATTCGATTTTGGAACATGATAGAATCAATCTCCTTGAAATGATATTTTGGAATTTCAAGTGATGCAACTAAGTAATGACCTGAAAACAGGAAATAGAAGATGACAGTTTGTGAAACTAACAATGTGTTGAGTAAGTTCAATCACTGCATGGATTGGATATTCAACCAATTAAGTTAGAATTTTCATTATTTCGAAATGGTTGTGAGAACATCTATTAATATTGTTAATTGATAGTTCTATGCTAAAATGAGTAATCAAAAATAGTGAGAAGCTAAGCAACTGTGTATTCTCAGTTCTCCATTTTTCATTCAATCATTTCTCATACAATATTTTAGAAGAATAAGACTTGCACAGTTGTGATTTTTATCCTCACACTTTTAATTAAAAATTGAAATGAAACAAAACTAAAGAAAATGGGCTTGCAGAAAAAAACATAGTAGAAATTAAAATGAAAACAACAAGTGAAAAGCCTCCTTCAGTGCAGGGGCCCTCTGCAACTGATGTGGCTGGATAATAGTTAACTAAAGATGCACTTTTAAACCACCATTGACAAAACAGAGTTTGTCTTATCAACAAAGCAAAGTTTGAACAATTTTTTTAACAAAAAGCCTATAATCCTTCCTTAACTTCTAACTACTTCTCAGTCTCATCTAACTGATATTTATAGAAAAACAACATAATTATATAAGATAAAATCTTGTTACATGTGGCTTGATCCAAATCTATCATGACTGTTTATGGAAAGATGTGCTACAAATGGCTTATTTTGAATTGTAATGAGACTGTTGAACTTCTTGAACAACTACTGGTGGCCTGATGTGCATTAACTCCTCAACTCCTGATCAGCTACAAGTGGCTTACTCTGTATTAACTCTTCAATAGAGCTGTTAGACTCCTGATCAACTATGAAGTATTAAGAGTCCTACCGCTACTAGATAACGTATTTGACTCCATCTTTGACCAATACTTTCAGCATGATTTTCTTTTGATCTAGATCGAGTGAGTAAGATAGAATCCATGTAGGGATGATTTTGGAGATGTCCATGTGGCCTAGTTCTTCATTTGACATCTGTAACCTTCCAAACCATGAGAGTAGCTACAGAACCCATAGTTAGCTGCAGAATAGGTTGCATTCTGTAGCTAATTTGCAAAATCTATTAAAATAGCAAGAACATGAAAATATAATATGGTGATCATTTTAATGCTTTCCTAAGACAAAACCTAGCATTCATCATTGATTGGATCTGTAGTCTTGTGAGAAATCAAGAGAAAAAGGTGAGAACAAATGTCAAGGGGAAGGTAATTCTGATGTTCAACATACCCCCACTGCAAAATCATTGCATGTCCTGATGCAATTTGCCAAAAATGTGAATTCTTCTTCTCTAATGCATTTTCTCGACACTTCAGCTAGTACATCCAATTTTCTTCTTTTTCTCTTCTTTGAAGTGACTGCCATTTTGGGTTTCCGCATAAGAAGACTCTATTTGAGGTTGATGACTATTCTATTTAGACTTCTATTATTCCTCTTCAACTTCCTATTTTTCTTATACGGCAATCCTAAATGCAGAATGGTATTATCATGAATAACCTTCTCCAATTTACTTTGTTCCCTCAATGTTTCATTCTCCTTCTTTATATCTCTGTTCAATATCTCTAAGTCGTAAATTCCTTTATGGAGAGAGTCAATTAGAGGTTCTTGTGAATTGATAGAGGGTTCTAGATTCATTGAGTCACTTTTCTTCTCCATTGATTCTATATAATCGTATATTTGTTGTTGTAATGGGTCTATGCCTGGAGATCTTCTGCTTGGGCTACCTTCAAAATGATGGTCAGGATAATTTTGAGGACTGTGTGCAGAAGGAATGTTAACAAGAGAAGTTTCTGGGGTTTCCTCTTCTAAGTTTATGAACTCTGTTCCTTTTGACCGTGTTTTCTTTTCCAACCCTTAGAGTCTAGAGCTTCTTCTAAGTTGTAGATGACTTATATTCTCTTTCTCTATCACCTTTTTCTCTTTTCTTATCTTTCCTATTACTCTGATTTGTTTCCTAATTTCTGTTAGTTCTTCAGATATTAATTTTTCATCATCTTTTTGTGTTGAAGACTCAGGTTTGTCTTCAATGACTATACCAATCTTCTTTCTTATGCTTTTTCTAACATTATCTTCTTGGGTGACTTTGGTGCTTCTTGAAAATGATTTCTAATGAGGAAATCCTCCCGGGTATCTCCTATGCCTTTTAAATGAAACTCAATCAGTATCTTTACCAACCCATGATGGTACATGGTTGTGTCTATGAATTCTATTTTCTTCTGCACATTTGAAGCCATCCTTCTTAAACTATTTAGCAGGAAGAAAGGAAGATGATTTCTCCATTTTCTAGAAAATTAATCAATAAACATATATGGTAGACATACATGGACCTAAATCTCCTCTTATAGGTGATAAATTTTTGTAATATCAAAAGCATGTTTCTCCATTTACTTTTAAGAGCTGAAATGGGAAATCCTTTTCTAAAAATAGATACTTCCATACCTAGGTTCCTGAGGATTACTTTCCATGACTCACTGTGGAATTCCTTGTTTTTGAACCATCTTTCACCATGTCTTGGAAGTTCTGTAGCCTGTGTTATGAAGGATTATGTTACTACAAACTTAATATCTCAAATTTCTACCTCTGTACCATCAAAAGATCTAGCAAAATATTTTGTGATTTCTTTATGAAAACCATCAAATTTTTCAATGAATTTGAGCCATCTAGCCTTCTGCAGCATTTCCTTGAGTTGTGGGTATCCTTCGATATATTTTTCTCCTACTGGTTCTGACCTGACAATGAGTCCCATGTCTTCTGTTTCGCAAGATTCCTTAACCTTCAAAATTATCCTCCTGGTTTATAAAATTGATTGACTCCAAATATGGTGAAAAGAACTGTGGGCATGCATGAAATAAGTAGATGGCAAGGGTTTCAGAGAGACATGGACAAATATGTCACGTCGTAATATGAGCGTTAAAAACAATGAGGGAGTTAATTATGGACTATTATGTGATGGAAGACAGATGGTGTTGCAGATATGCAGTGGGATGGAGATGGAAATCAAATCAAATGATGATTTGTCATGGAGACATATGACTACCCATATTATGCATATTCTATGTTCTAACATTGCTATTTTAAAATAAATCTTTGCACTTCTACCACTTGGAAATTAACCTTCCTGTTTTTTCTTTTTCTTTGATGTTGATCCGCAGATCCCCTTCTTAACATATGAGTCTTCAAAAAAAAAAAAGATTCTTCAATTCCCTACAATCAACATTTATTTGGAATAGAGCTGTGGAATGGAGTTATGGCTGTAGAATCAAATTCGATGTGGAATCGAGTTAGCTAAAGAGCATGAAAAAGATGAAATATGGCTATGGAACATGGATGTGAAATAAAATGAAAATGGAGTGTAATGAAAGGAAAATGGAATATAACAGTGAAATGGAATGAAAGTGAAGTGAGATGAAATCAAGTGAAATGAATTTGCAGATTAGGCACTGCAGATGAATGTAGCTTTATGTCACTACTTATTACAAAAAGAGAAATAGGAAATATAGGATGTTAGATATCGCTGATTTTCACTGTGTATTTCCTGTATAAGCCAATGAACAATTGGTTTTCAAACTTATACATTATATATATATATATATATTATATATATATATATATATATATATATATACAGGAAAACTAAGTTAGTGGAGAAGAAGAATTCATCTTCACCAACTTCATCTCAGTGTTATCTTGGAAATTTCTGATAAAATCCTCCCTTGAAATTGGCTTATGATATATCTTTAACCGATGACCATTTACAAGAAGAGGTACCTTTTTCTCATCTATTTTCCTTATTATCACTGCCCCATTCTTAAAGACATCTTCAATCTCATATGGCCCAAGCCAATGAGTTTGAAACTTCCCTTGAAAATATTTGAATTTTGAGGCAAACAAAAATGCTCAATCTCCTGCTTGAAACTTCTTCTCCTTGATATACTTATCATGCCATTTAGCCCTTTGTTGTTGGACTAAACTGGTTCTTTGAGCTGCATCTTGCCTGATTTCATCAAGCTCATTGAGTTGCTCCAATCTATGTTTCTGTGCTTCTGATAAATCCAATCCCAATTGGACTACCATCTTCAAGGTTCTGATTTCAATCTCTATAGGGAAGAAGACTTGCTTCCATAAACAAGACCATAGGGAGTATGTCCCGTTGTGTTTCTCCATGTAGTTTTGTAGGCCCATAAGGCTTCGAGAAGCCTTTCTACCCAATCTCTTATGTGTAGATGTATAACTTTAGTGAGAATTCCTTCTATCACTTTATTTGTAGATTCAACTTGATCGTTTGCTTGTGCATGGTAAGGAGTATACCTCCCATGTTTTATCTTGTATTATTACACAAGTATTTCCACCATTTTAGATGTAAATTGAGATCCTTGATCTATCGCTATTTCTCTTGGAACACAAAAACGAGTGAAGATGCCCTCAAAAATAAAATTAACTACAGATTTATCATTAGAAAAAGGTAATTCTTTAGCTTCTACCAATTTAGTGACATAATCAGTGCATACCAAAATACACTTCTTTTGTTTAGATGGAGGATTACATGGTCCAACAAAATCCAAGGCCCATTTTTCAAAAGGTTCAATGAGTACCTGAGTTTGTAGTTGAATTTCATCTCAGGGAGCAAGTTTCTCCATCCTTTGACAGATGTCACACCTTTTGACATATTCTTTGACATCTCTGAAGATACGGGGGCAATAATATCCTAAATGAAGGATTTTGTAGGCTGTCCTTTTGTCACCAAAGTTTCCACCACAAGGTTCATCATGGAATTCCTTAAGAATTTCAGGCATTTCATCTTCTCGAACACATCTTCTTATCATGAGATATGGACCAATTTTATACATTTCATTAGTAATACATGAGTAATTTGCACTTCTTTGAATGATTTTTCTTTTCTCCTTAGGAAACAGATGTGAAGGTAATTTTCCTGTGACTAAGTAGTTAGCAATATCTGAAAACCAAGAAGTTTGAGTAGTTACTACAAAAAGATATTCATATGGAAATTTATCTTCAACTGGAGTGTTATCTTTGATATCTTGAATTCTAGACAAGAAATTAGCAACAGTATTTTATTTTCCAGATCTATCTAACACAATGATGTTGAACTCTTGCAAGAGTAATAACCATCGTGTAACTCTGCCATTAGTAATAGGTTTATTAATTAAGTATCTAATTGCAAAGTGATCTGTATGAAAAAAGGTTTCATATCTTGTTATATAATGTTTGAACTTGTTTATAGCATGAACAACAACTAAGAATTCCTTTTTCAGCTACAACGTAATTTAACTCAGTGGGAGTCAAAATATTTCTTGTGCAGTAGATGGCATAAGGGATCAAATATTTTTGTCCTAATACAGCCCCAGAGCTATATCTGAAGCATTTGTTGAAATATGAAAAGGTAGTTTCCAATTTGGACCTCTTAAGATGGGTGTCGCAGAAATGTTTTCTTTCAAGGTCTCAAATGCCAACTAGCAATCAGGATTCCATTTGAATTCACAATCCTTGATGAGAAATTTCAAGAGTGGTGATGCTAGTTTAGTGAAATTTTCTATAAACCTTCTATAATATCCTGTGAATCCTAGAAAAATTCTAACATCCTTTTGACAACCTAGAATTGATAATTTAGAGATGACTTCAACTTTAGATTTATCAACCTTAATTCCATCTCCTGAAATGTGATGTCCTAAAACAATCCCTTCTGTAAACATCATAAAAAAAATTTCATGGCTTAGTGAAAGGTTTGCTTCCTCATATATATACCTCTACACAATCATGTATTAGATTAGAAAAAATTCCTAGTATTGCTCTTTGAAATGTTGCAGGTGCATTGCATAATCCATAAGTGAGTACTTGGTAGGCATAAGTTCCCCATGGGTAGGTGAATGTGGTTTTATATTGATCTTCAGGTGCTACCTGTATCTGATTGTAACCACTAAAACCATCCAAGAATGAGAAGTACTTTTAACCTGCTAATTATCTAACACTTGATCTATAAAGGGAAAAGGAAAATGGCCTTTTAGGGTAGCTTCATTCAATTCTCGATAATCAATACATACCCTCCATTTACCATTATTTTTAGGCACAAGCACTAGAGGAGAAACCCACTCACTATTTGAAATTGGGTAGATAAAATTTACATTCAACAATTTTTGCAACTCTTCTTTCACAATTTCCCTAAGATTTGGATTCATCCTTCTTTGAGGTTGTCTGATAGGTTTACAATTTTCCTCAATGTAGATGTGATGTATACAAGTCTTAGGACTAATTTCTTTCATGCCAGTGTATTCCCACGCATATGCAGAAGAATTTTGTTGTAAAATTTTGTTTAGCTTTTCCTGTTATAATTTTTCCAAGTTATTGTTTATGTTCAATGTTTTCCCTGGAAAGATTTCAACTGTAGAGCTACTAAATTCTTCCATATAATAAAGAGACATCTGCCTACATGAAAAATATTCAATATCAGATCTTTGTTGAAACTGATCATGTTCATATTCTAGAGATGATTCAAAATTTTCCATTGTATTCAAGATTTGAATATCTTCACTAATGGTTGAAATAGTAAAGAGAGGTTGAATATCATTTTCATCATCAATCCATTCTTTGTCATCTATCTCTGTGATTTTTCTTGTTGGACAATATAAAGTGAATTTCTTAGTTGAATTACCATCAGAGATATACATATCACCAGATCTACAACTAATGAATGCATCAGTTGTGGCCAGCCAAGGTCTTCCTAATATAAGTGGATCTCCTCCTAGATTGCTCATTGGGGTTAGGATCATAAAATCAACAGGGTACTCCCAAGAGTCTAAGGACAGTAAAATATCTTCTAACACATCATATGGTTTGATTACAGATCTATATGCTAATTGCAGTAATGTAGGTGTATAAGGAAGATTGGGGAGTTTGAGCTATTCCATGGTTTGTTTGCTGATAATGTTTATTTCTGCTCCTAAGTCAATCAATGTATTTGGGTTTCCACTCCATTGATATGTGTTTTTACAACTAGACTTCCTAGATCTACATATTTTTGTATAGCAATTTTTCCCATCATTATGTTTGCTATTTTTCCTACTAGTTGAATTCTTTTTGCTTCTTTTGTTTGTCTTCATGGTTTCTTCATGCTCAACTCTTTTATTGTTTTAGCTAGAATTGGAATCTCCTTAATGGATTGTAACAAAGGGATTTTGATACAAACATTTTTCAATTCATCCAGAAAATCATAATTAGGCAACATAATATGCTTTTATACCCCTCTATCAACTTGTAATCTTTCTGGAAAAGGAGGTGTAGAAGTAGATACTGGTTGTTGCTCTATGATAGGAGTTGAATTTATTGGTTCTCTCTATTTTTTATTTTTAGTGTTCTGGTTTTGGGGAGATGTTCCTTCAAAACTATTTGTTGTAGAAAATCTTCCTTAGAATTGTCTTGTTCTTGAATAACCACAAAAGGTTTTTTCTTTTCTAATATCTTACCAGATCTCAAATGGACATCATTGAGATCTAATGGAGTGATCATATAAGTTGGAAATTGTTGTCCTTCTACCACGTAGGTATTCTGAGGATCTTTATTGTTGGGGTTAGGTAATGGTTGGGAAAGTAATTGATTTGGTCTTTGTGGAAATTGCAGTGAAAGTTGAGGGTTTTGGTTTTGAAGTTGGGGTTGTTGATTTTGTTGAGGAATTCGTTGGGGAGGATAGTTTGGATATGATGGAGGATATTGATAATATGGATAAAATTTTCCGTAAGGATTCTTCATTCCTTGAGCCTAAGGTTGAGTTTGAGTTTGAGATTGAGGTGAATGTTGTTGCCAGAAATTCCAATTTGGAGGGGGCTGCATATACATTTGGTTGTTAAAACCATGATTTTGTTTCCCTTGCCAATGTCTTCTAGAGACAAAGCAAAGAGACTCTGTTGGATTTGAAATTGTTTTTTCTTGAAAAATAGCCTTAAGACTAGGGATTGAAGGAAAACTTTTGGTCTCATGGTTTTATGAACAAATCGCACAAGTCTCTACAACTTTTGCATCTAAATGGAGTTCTCTTAGAGCATGCTTCTTTCCGCATTTGGGATAGAAAATAACCAGAGAATTAATTTTAGTTTTCTTCTTGTTTTGGAACTTAAGGGTGTCTATCTATTCACTAAGGCTCCCTAGAATATCTGTTTTAAATTCATCAAGCATGTTTCCAATTTCTGCCCTACTCATTGATTGAGTTGCAGATTTATTCACCCTAACAAAAGAAGGATCTCTTGGACCTTTCCCAGTTTTGGATTTTCCTCTTGAAAGATGAACACATAATTCTCCTATGTCACTTAATGGGAGTTGAGACATATCTCCCTTATCCATCATGTTAAGGATATCCACCCATTCATCTCTAATGGATTTTAATAGAAGAGCTTTTAAAGTATCTTGATCTAGGTTATCCATTTTTCATATTTTTAAGTTATAATTGAATCTCTCAATTGAATCCTCTAAATATTCATCCTCTCTTTGCATCATTTTGAACACTTCATCTTTGTGATTGATAGGCATGAAATAATCCAAAGATCTATCCAAAAACACTTTCTTCATGTCATTCCATGTTTTAATGGACTGAGTGACAAACCCAATGAACCACTTTAAAGCAGCATCTTTCAATGTTGAAGGGAACAATTTGAGTTTTTGAGAGTCTTGTAAATAATCATAAGTTTTGTACAAGACTTCAAATTCAAATAAGAAGGTTTCAGGGTCTTCACTTTTTAATCCATGAAAGTTTGGGAGGACAGAAGGTGAGATATTTTTCATTGTGGCATCTGTTTCTTCATTAACTATAGGGAATCCAAAAGAATTGTCAACTTCCCTATTTCCTCTACCTCCTCCATTGTTTTCTCTGACTTCTCCATTATTTCCTCTACCTCCTCCTCCTCCAAACAATGTGAATTCCCCATCCTCTCCCTCTTCTGCCATTATAGTTTCTTTAGAGTCAATATAAGATTCAACCTGCAAGGTTCATTTCTCTTCCTCTCGTTCCTTTATTAATGGTATGCGAGAGAGAGGTTATACTTCTTATTTCTCACTAGGTATTCTTAATTCTTCAACTAAAATATGTTCCCCTATGGAGGTGAAAAGGGCTACTCCTTCTGTTGGAGATCCAAGATTTTCCTCCTCTAGAACTGCCTCAGTCGATGAAGTAGGAGATCCCCTTGATTGAATTTCTGACCTTAGAACTTTAGGAGGTCTATGGCTAGGAATATAAGCTTGAGATGGAGGTGTATCTCTTCTTAGTCTTGGTGGAGTAGGTGGTGTTGTAGGAATTGAACTCCTGCCTCTAGCAATAAATCTACCCCTAGAGTCTCTTTCTCTATGCATATCTTTTTTTTTAATGTAAGAGATAAGGTTACCTAATTATTAACCCATGGGGTTTTGGATTGACGGTGAACGGGTGAATTATTAAAGCACTCCTTGCGATAAGTCTCTAGTTCAAAATAAAAAAATATGTAATAAGTAAATCTGGTACTTTGACAAGTTTGTTACATTGGATATTAAATACATGTTTGAAGTGATCTTCATATACTACTAAATTTATATTTCAATCATTATTTATTTTTATAAGATCTAAATTTATTTAACATTAAATGTGTAGACATATTATCTTTTGTGAGTATCACCAAAAAAAGCTTTTTAATGGAATTCCACACCAGCCATTATAATAACTATGATCATTTTTATTATCCAAAAAAAAATTAAAAGTGAGAAAATAAGTCTTTTTTTAATAAAATATAAAACTT
>APFE031649533.1:15004-42082 GCA_000404065.3 Pinus taeda | reverse complement strand
TTAGGGAATCTTCGGATTGTCGAGCCCACTGCACGCCGAAAAATCCCGAAATCGCCCAAACGTGCCGAAGGATCTGGTTTAAAGACAGTAGCAGATCATTCACAGAGTTCAAAGTGTATCAGATCAAATCAGCATGCTTCAAGCGTGTCAAAGAGTATCAGTTGACGACGGAAATCATCAATGTAGCGGCAAAGTGTATCAGAGAATATCTTGAGCAGCGGCCCAAAGCAAGAGAAATTGAATATCTTTTAGCAGATTCATAGGAAGAGAGCAAAGTCACCTAGAGCTCTCAAATCATAATAAGTGCACATTCAATTCGCAACGAGGCCGAACTACAGCCCCAAAGCACATTCACTTCAGCAGCAACGCATCTGGTCCCCAAGGGCCACCTCGTCACCTGTTCCGATTCAGCTGCCCCCAGCGCAGCCAAAAAGATTTACTTGCATTTATTTCCAGCAAGCATTTAGATTTTGAAGAGTTCTAAGCGGACCTATCACGGTCACTTGTAATGATGTCTTCCTGATATTTTGTTTATAAATATCATCCGAAGCGATATTGTAAAGGGTTGGTTGGTTGGTAGTAGTAGTTGTTCGTCAGTTTCTTTCTAGCAATTTTCTCTGAGTAGAGACTCGCACTGTAACTGTCATATTTTTCATAATCAAAGATTGCTGAAAGCATGGATTGCGAAACAACTTGTTGTTTTCTCTTGGCCAAGGAATGATCACGAAATTCCTGTGTCTCTGCATGATCCAATAAGTGTTCTTCTTCCCTGTTTATTTTATTTTTTATCATCTTTCCGCCTTTCTAAGCTGCAGGAAAAAAGAATAGCTTAAGATTTGTTTTGTTACACCTTAAGTTCAATTCCTGCACTTTTCGATGTTTTCTGCTGAAACAGTTATGAGCTAGAATTCTTAACTGCTCTAGTTTACCCTGTTTCTTTCATATATGAGTGGATGTCTTTGGAATTCTTAACTGCTCCGGGATCCCACTCATCCATTTCTCCCCTTTGTCAGCATGATGAAATGATTCTCTTTTGCCTTTCATCCCTGATATTCATTCCGTACTTTCAGCAGACTGAATATTGTATCCTGCGTGGCTATCCCGCTCTGTATCTCCTTGTGACCAAGAAAACACTCGCATGCCTCAATATGTGACTCCATGCCCAATGGTTCAGAACTTATAACACCTTATTGTGCCTCTTTACTCGAGAATCTTACCTTCCTTCCAATCACAGTCAACATTCCCTTGAAGTCAGAAAGCTAGCCTAGAATCATCAACTAAGGTTGAATCTAAAGGAGAGAGCCCTCTCCGATTGCAGGTGGGCTAGAACCTGCAATCAGAAGATTGGTTTGTGGTTACCTCGGCCGTATCCCTAATAGGAGCCTAGGGACAACCTGAGTGATAACAGGGTCCAATTCCATTTCATCCTAGTGAACTCATAACAGGTATAATACCATCCAACAGATAAGTGAACATGTAGAATTATGGTGCTTGTTTATCTTGTAAGGTTGTCTTGGTTTGTCGTATGTTACACTGCAACCCATGGGAGGGGATATCTACACAATTGAAAACTTTACCTCTTGAGACAATAAGGTTGAGCAGGAAAATCCAATTCTCCTCAAAATTCTTTTCATTCTTCCATACATATAGTCTACAACACATCGCTTTGAGATATGGATAGACCTTCCTCAAAGATTTGGTCTAGTAAACTACACTTGGTCTCTGGTGGAATTTTGGAGGCTCTTGGCACCAGGATTTGATAACTTCCTTGGTATTGCTATTTTCCCAAGTTGCATAAAATTGTGTTCATGTACTCCCTTGATCTTACCATATTGTAATAAGAATGTATGTCATGTGGATGGTAAGTGGCAATATCATTCTTACTTTCACTATCAAGGACTTGATTCTTGCTTCCCATGCGTAACAAGCTCCATTTGATGGCTTCTACACAAGGAATCATTGGGAATATGCATGCAACTCCATGTATCCCGAATCTCTTAATGTTTACATACGCTTCCCTATATTCCAAGTCTTCTGGGAATTTCTCTTGCATGGAATCATGTTTGATTCCCTTCCATGATACTTTCAAGGATTTATCTATGTGTTTCTGAAAGAATAGGCACAGTTGGCTTAATGATTTCTACTGCCTCCTCAGTACTAGCTTCTAAGATTTCTTTTAATGTAGCTTGACGAGTGGTAGGAGGAATTGTCTCAAAAGATGATGAGAGGGTGATTTATTATGTATCTGGATCACCAGCAAGTTAAAATTCACTCATGGAAAACAACAAATAGTTTCAAGAAATTCCCTAAATATTACATGCAAACTATCCAAAAGACAATGACGAAGGAAGATCTGGGCAAGTTAGGAGTACAAGCCTATCATAGGTGAGACGAGGTGACTAAAATAACTACTAGAAGTGTGCATTGTGCCATGAAAAAGAATAGGGAACATGTTAGGACAACAGTGGACAGATAAGGCCTGACTGAGGCTTGAGAGTGTGTTATGCACTCAAAGAGAGAGAAAGAGAGATATTGCTTGGAAATATGGTGCAGTCACAAGGGACAAGGAGGGGGTACACTGATGATTGAGAGCACATTGTGCACTCTGGAAGAGAAATTGAGGACGCAGGACACAATAATATTGGACAGGATGGTTCATTGTGGTTTAAAAGTGCGTTATGCACCCTTGAGAGGAGATGCTTTCTTGCTGGGCATAGTTTTGGTGGACAAAGGGTCATTTTTTTCTAGAAGTGTACTCTACTCAAAGACGGGCTCAAAAAAACTAAGTGAAGGCCAACAACAAGTTAACAATGAAATAGAAAGTTTGCAAGCATTCATAGTTTTTGTCACAATCATGATTGACAGGTGAAAGGTCATTGAATGCGAAGATTCTCTAGAAACGCCAATTGTGATAGCAATATGACACTTGTAAAAGGAAGTATGGATGAAAATGACACTTCTTGTATGAAAACATATTGAAACGCCACTAAGGAAAATAAAAGTTCCACTAAAAATGGAAAAAATAATTAAGAATGACACTTTGCAAAACTTACCAAGAATCCACAGACTTGTGATCAATATTGAAGAAAAGCTCCTTGTGGTTAGAAGATGTGCTTAGCCCAAAGTGAACAGTGATTGTGAGAATGAATGATGGGTTGGACCACTTATAAAATAATTCACATCCAAATCAAGTTCACGCTTCATCACCACTTGTCAACTGATGAATGAGTTAGTTACTTGAAGTGTAGAGGGACTCCATTTTCTAGGAGTGCACTCACCATGCAGAGAAAGAAGGGAACATGCATGATAAACAAGAGATCACAATCTCTACTATCAAAAGCGCGTTGGAGTTGAAGACAATGAGGGTGCAGTTACTGATAGCAAGGAGTGTGTTCTCCTTGTGGACAAGAAATTTGCTTGAATGATTTAAGGAAGTGCACTCCACTAAGAGTTTGAAGTGCGCTCGTCCTTGTGAGGGCATAGTTTCCTCCATCAGTGCTTTTTTTATTGCTATCTTTGGCAAGTGCACTTTCTCTATGAGAAAAAAATGTGCTTTCTTGCTTTTGTGTGATATGCATGTCAAGTGAAGAAAAACTAAAACTAAGTCAAAGACATCTAGTCCTTTTCCTATATTTAGAAAGACGACATAAGAGCTTCCAAAGATAAGAACATGACACTTAGAATCTTTGACTGAGGAGGGAAACAAACACTTAGGAATATGCAAGGATGGTTGACACTTAGAAAAAAAATGAAAAAATAACAAGATGACATAAGATAGATTGAAACAACAGTTCATATAGGCTCCAAAACTGACTGAGGCGAAACACATTTGGAGGGTTATTGTCACAATGACAACAATTTCACACCCCTTTTGACTACATTTCTTCATCTGCCACACTATTAATTATTGAACAATCCCTGGTTTTCTTATTCCTTGCAACATCATTCCTTCACCTCTATTGTTGAGGAATTATATTGATTTGTTGTAGTATTCAATTTTCGTCTTATGGCATGTCGACCAATCCATGCTAATTAACATGTCATATGAACCCAATGGTAATAAATTCAAGTTGGCGTATGTGGGCGTTTCATTTATTACTCTTGGGCATGACCTCACCACATTTTTGATTCACCTCCAAGTCCCCGTTGCTAATTGCACAAACCATGATCTTTCATGGGTTATATTTTGTAATACACCTCTCTAAAATATTAGATCTAACATAACTAAAATTATAACCTAGGCCTGTCAAAATTGAACCAACTGGTTATTAATTGTACCTTCCATCTCAATCACCGATGTTTGGTTATTGTTATGCATATTGTTCAATGCAACATAAATTCGTGGCACACTTTGATCCATCTCCTTCACAATATATGCTTCCTGTACATTGTACACTCTTGCATCATTCCAGTATCGCTAAGGATAGTCTCTTTACCAGTGGTGTTCTCCACAGGTCTAAGGTTGCATGGTCCTCCTTTGAACCTCTCAACTTCTAGTCTTGCAGTCTCAATGAATCTATCCTTATAAACAATATTGGTTTTCTGCTGAAATCCATCCTTAGCGGAAGTGGAAAATTTCACATTTCATCGTCCTAGCTAATGTCTTGTAGTCTTCTACCATTTCCCTTTAAAACTAGTTTTTCTTCTCATTTTCCAATCATCCTTGAACTCAAACTTGTGATTGGATTGCTCATAGCAATACTTTGTTTTCCTGATGCCATCCTAAACTGTTTTAGGCTCATTGTATTATATTTTTTTCCCTAAATTCCTATGGTGGTTGATTGAGGTACCTTCATATCTTTTCTTTCTCATCCTTGAGGTAAGTCATGTACCTCATGCTATAGGGAATAATGTTTGGATGAGAAAATAATTACCCTCTTAGGTTTTCTTGGAAAACCGAGACAAATACGATAAGGGATCAATTATTCTAAGACATGGCCCATTTAAAATGCTAGAAAGATAGCAAAGATGGATGAGGTAATGATAAGGAATAACCTTCTTTCCCTTTTGTGTCATATAAATTGGAGTTATCAGTGTAGTTGAGAAGTGCTCCTAGCTAGCTCCAAATACTTGTACTACATATAAAGGAAACCAAACCAAATATTACATGGCATTAAATTCCCACCAATCAAAGTTACAATAAATAAAAATCTAATTATTCTTGAATAAACCATTGTAACTCAAAATTCAAAACAAAAATTAGTTAAACACAATAGAAATAGCAATTTAAAAATTATTTGAAAGGAAGAACAATTGATCTATATGTTAATAAGAAGAAATAATTTTACAACAAGATGTTGAAGTTGCAACATGACCTCCTCAACTCCTAGCTCCAATACTCTCCCTCTCAAAGATGATCTTGACAGTGTCACAATGCTCTGAATTCTAATCCCTTTCCCAATCATCAAGCTCTCAATTCATAGGTAAATGGAAGATATGAATATTGCTAGTTTCTATCCAGTGCAAATTGGGCAAAAGATTTGGGGTGGGTGATGTTTCCTCATGTACAATGCTTTAATATTCTTGTAAGTGATTTATTTGAATATGTAAAAGTTGAACATGAGGTCGAAGCGATCATATTCCACCGTGTAAGAGTTTCCTTCTATGAAAGAGTGTTATAATGAGTTAACTCAAGCATTTTTCTCGTGACTGAGTGTTATTTTGGTGACATGGGCTAGTTGAATAAGTACAGTGTTAAAGAACAAGGTAATGTAGGTTGCATAATATGTAACTAACATTATAACACATTGCTGAGAAATAACCATGTGTTACAATCATAAATAGGCCAGAGAAAGAGGTTAACTTTAGCCAAAGACATAATTATCTCCTCTAAGTTAATGAGGAGGTTTTTTTAGTGATAGAAAATTCCCTCTAAAGTGTGAGGTCAAAGAAGAAAGTGATGTCTAAATTAATTTATAAAATAGTCGATGAGAGAGAGTAATCAGAGTGTTAGAACAAAAGGAGGCCTGCAAACAATAGCAAACATGTGTCACATATAAATCATGTCCCGAGTCAAGCATTCCCATGCTAAGTAGCTAAAGTAGAAAATATATATTGTGATTCCATATAGAAAATGACAAATCATGTCCATTAGCAAGTACATTATGGATCTATGTTATATTGTATTTAGTCTAATATAAGTTGTCTCTAGAGAAAGAAAGAAAAAAATGTGCAGCTTGTGAGAGGAAACAAGGTTGAGTGATATGTTGATGTCGAAAATATGAGAATTCATCTAATTACTGATCAATTATGAGAAAAAATAACATATTCAAGGAGAGCCACCGATAAGGATGATGGTCTTTAAGAATCCCAGTACAATCTAGCAAGCGTGAATAAATGAATTGAGGTCGAACACTTGTAGAGTTTTTCAATTGGGAGGCAATAATGAAAACCTCGATGAAACACATGGAAACCTTGTTAATTTAGCAACTCAGGGACAAATTCCCTCCTATGGATAGTCTTCCTCATCAAGAAAGTCCCCTCCTAGCCCTTGGAAGAATTTAATTTAATTAAGGAAAAATATATTTTTAATAAGAAAACCCACATGTGCACAAAAGGACATGTTAGCCCAAAAGAGAATTTGGACACCCTTGGATGGCTATAAATACAAGTCAAGTGACCCTGATTTAGATATCATTTATCATTCTTATTTATTTTTTTTGACTCTCAAAGTTCTGAGGTTGGTTTGAGGAAGTTGGTTCGTACATGTCCAAAATTGCAAGGCCTGAAGCTTGCACGTGTGATTAGGGTTTTTGGTTCTCAATTGCTGGGTTGCCACAGGTGATTTTTTACTACAACTGCATACACACAAGCCTATGCATGTTGTTGGAGGGTTTCAATCACACACACATAGACTCTCTCCATGTAGCTAGAACCTAGGATTTTATTTTTTACAGTTGATCGTAGATCATGATAGTTGACCACAAATGATGGCAGTAAACCGCATGCTTCTGAATCATTTTATTGATCAACATTATTGTTGGGCTCATCTTTGAGATATTATTTGGTTGATTTTTGTTGGATAGTCTTATGGATAAACAATTGGATTATTGTACTCTCTCTTTGATGAAGCATTCAATGAAAATCTAATAAGAAGAAGAATTCGAAAGGGTTGTCCCCATTGTGACATTTTTTCCTGGCCTTTGACTAATTTTGGTGTCTCTATGTGTGAATGATTTTCTTCTATTGTTCTTTTATGTTTCGTTACATTGATGGTGATATTGTTCTTTCTATATAATTGCATATATTTCTGAATAATGTTATAACGTTGTGGGGTGAATTCAATGTGTAAATAATGAAATGTAATTATCTAAAGAAAAGAAAAATATAGCCAAATAAAAATTGACATGGAATCAAGGTTGGGTTGAAGAAAATTCATTGAGATCGCCCATGTTAAGACACCATTGATGAGAGCAAGCGAAGATGGAGGAGGCATACAAGAATATTAGGGTTTGAATGAAACCCCAGGCAATCTGGTTATTGCGATTTGATGGATATTATGAGATTAGGATTTGGAATAAACCCTAGAATATGATAAAGGTTTTATTTGTGTAGTGTTGAACCCCTAGCATGATCAATAAGGAGTTGTTCTAGCCTTGGTGACATATTTAGTATAACCCCTAGTTAAGCTAGTCTCAATTAAGACTAGTTGTTAATGAAGACAATTGGATATATTGAAGACACGTTACATGAAATTTCATACTAAAAGTGGTCTCCTACGAAAAAATCAAGAACTTAATAAAAAAATGCCATGTAGACAATTTTTTAATATTACTTTTACTTTTTTCTATGTTCCACAATATTTATTAGCACGAGATTTAATTAAAGTTTTAATATTTTATTTCTAATTTTTTACTTTTATTGAAATCCCTCAATATATGACACTTTTATTAAAATAGTTGTACTATCTATTATATTTTATATTTAACTATTTTTTGGTGTTTTTTTTACGTTGTCTGCTGAAACCACAATTTCGCCCAGATTCTATATTTTGGCTGGAATTTTGGTAATTTTGTATTTTCTTAGAATACAATTTTTAACTATTTAACTATTGTATATTTAACTAAATTTAACTAATTAACTATTTTATTTAATTTTAATTTAGCTATGTTAACAATATATTCTATATTTTTGGCTAGAATCTGGTAGTTTGTCCTTTTTGGAATATGTTTTTTAAACTATTTTATATTTAACTATATATTTTATATTTTTGACATAACTTAGTAAATTTGTCCTTTTTAGAATGTGTTTTATAATTATTTAATTATTTTATATTTAACTATAACTATATACTATTTTTAATTATTTAACCATTTAACTATTTATATTTTATATTTTATATTTAACTACTTTTTAATTATTTTATATTTAACTATAATTTTATTTTATTTTTAACTATATAACTATCTATATTTAACACATGAGTGCATGGCTCAATGGACGGGGCCGCCGACTAACTCGCACGCCGCCCGCGTTCGAACCTCCTTCGTGTCGCTGCACAGCAGCATATGCTGTTCCATGGCGTTTATTCCGGCTGATGTGATGGATGGCGAATATTCCGGTTGATTTGATGGTTTTGATGTGACAGTTATCAGCTTGTCTAATATGTATATAATGTAATAAAAAGAAGGCCCTATAATGCTTCTGGTTGGGAACTAGCCCCTCCCTTTTAAAAAAAAATATCTATATTTAACTATATATTTTATATTTTTGAGAAAATCTGGTAACTTTACCTTTCTAGAATATTATTTTTTAATTATTTAATTATTTTGTATTTAACTATAACTATATTTTATTGTTTAACTATTTTATATTTTATATTTATATCTAACTACATTTTAACTATTTTTATATTTAACTATATATTATTATTTAATTTTAACTATATAGCTATTTTATATTTAGTTGTAGCTATCTATATTTATATATTTTATTTTTAAATATCTATATATATTTTAGGCGTAGTCCAACTTATAGATGAAATGAACTTTTTCACAACAATTTTTATGGTTAATTTTAATCAAAATCCGACAAAGATTTTTTTAAAAAATTGAATTTAAATTGTTTAATTTGCATAATTCAAGTGCCTTGAGGTTTTTCATCCATTTATGCATTCAAAAATATATTTTTAAACAACAAAAAATCTTGAAATCGTATTGTTGGATTTTGGTGAATACTAGTGAAAAAAGTTATTTCATCTATAAGTTAGATTACACCTATATTTTATATTTAACTATTTACTTTGGCATTTTTTTGGGGCATGGTTATTAATGTCAAATGGGCCCACATTTTTAATTTATATTTTTCACTAATATTGACATTTACATTGCATTAATAACTTTTTTGATATTTTAATTCATATGGATAAGGTAGGTAAATAACATTAATTAAATATTTCACAAATATTCAAATTAATAATAAAATATTTCACATATTCTCAAATTAATAATAAAATATTTCACAGATACCCAAATTAAACAATTTAAAATTATTTTAGGGCATGTACCTCTTTTTAAATCTAAAGGATTTTGATTGCTTTACATATTATGACATGGAAATTATGTGAAAATTCCATGGGCACTTTTAGGTTGAAATTTCCTTTGGTGGGTGTTAGAAAATGCAAGTTTATCAAACTCTTTTTTCTTTGTACTGAATTTCTCATGTTCCTTGGCCATCAACCCCTAGAGTTGCCACCTTTTTTTTGGTTCTTGTTAAAACACAATTTTTCCTTCCTTATGGTCTCATACATGGTTTTGGGATTGTCAAATTCAATCATTTCTTTAAATGAAAAAGGAAAACAACTAATAAACTTTTGTATTTTAGATTTTCTTCTTTCACATATGGTACATATCTCAACAAACTCATAAACTCATTTACAAATTCATCCATAATGGATTGTCCCAACCTTAACTTATGGAACTCTCTGGCATTCTCATCAAAATATCTTTCTCTTAAATATTTCCTTTTAAATTCTTTAAAAAAAATATATCCATGTTAGATTTCTCCTTTTCATCCTCTTTATGGCTTTATTTTCCTCCCACCATAAGGTCACTTTACCAGTTAACCAATATGTATCCAATCTTACCTTCAAATTTCTTGGATAATTGTAGACCTCAAAATACTTTGACATATTTAGAAGTCATGCTTCTACTCCTTCTTCAAACTCTCCATCAAAATTTGGAGGCTTAATCTTTTTAAATTAGACTCCTTATAGCTGAGATGTAGTCTTTTTCTTTTCAAAAAAGGAAGTAGTACTTTCAGACTTTTGTTCTTTCACTCCATCATACTCATGGGTCTTACTTTCACTAGAATTTATAGAATCAATTGTATCAGTGGATTCGCTCCTATATATCTTCTTATGAGTTTCTCATGCTTTCCTATTGGTTCTATTTTCTTCCAACTTCTTAAGTAAATAACCATTAATATTCTCTTGCTCATCTTCGTTTTGGCCAATTTTTATTGACTGGCATTTATATTATCTACATCTACCTTCAAGTTATGCATTACTTGTAGGATTTCAGATTCATGACTATCTGTATTTCCAATTCCTACTCCCATCACCCCCATTTCAGTATCAAGTTCCTCACTACCCTTAGGTGACCCTATAGAAGTTTTTATGTTATTTCCTTCAACCATCCTTCAAACTTTCCTAACAATTCTTTTATTATTTAACCATGACAAAAACAAATATCTATTTTAATTTCAAGACCCATAAAATGCCCAATGTTATAACCTATAGCTTTGATACCACTAGAACCATACCCATTTAACAAGACAATTTTTTTAACCATATATTTATATCATTGACTTGTAATATTACATTTAAGAACTCCTCCTCTTTATTTCTCTGATAATAATAACTCCACCTTTCTCATCAAAATGAAAAAGTTAATTGTTACTTATGATTGAATTTGTTTTAAAAATAACTTTCCCATCATGTAATTATATTGTAGATACAATTTCTTAACCCATTATACCATCACTTAGTTTGAACATTTATTTCCATACCCTTTTTTTTTGTCCTACATAATTTGTAAATTCTTATCTTGTAATTATTGTTCTTCATATAATGACCTCTTGTTATCAAAAAAATTACAACCATAATACAAATGTCATGTATTGATTTGACTCCATCTAATTTAAAAAAAAAAAATTAAATACCTCTTTATATATATAATTTACAGCTCTCATGCTTTATATCAAGATATGGTTTGCAAGTTTTTAATAATACCTCATCTATGTTATCTTAAAAGTATTGCGCCTAGCACATATCCTCACATATAACCTCTATATATATATATATAAACCACACTTAAGATAACATACACCATTACGAAACTTCAACTTCTATATCATATAGCACTTTCCTATGTCGCGAGATATGTTTGTATCGATTTGTATTTGTTAATATATATGTTTAAACCTTTGTTTACATACGTCTTGTGGTATGATTTTTACATAATTGTTCTAGTTTATTCTATATGATGATATGACACTGACATGACTATCTAGTCCTTTCATTTGAATGAGTGGTGTCTATTAAAATCCTAGCGGTCTATAGTGGTGATGGAATGGGGTTTTCTCATATGGTTTAAATGACTTTCTGACCAACAACTCATAGGCCTTGAGCAGAGCTCCATCACTATGCAACCCTCGCCAATTTCACATCCATTTTTCTTTTGTAAAAGAATGAGTGTTTAGCTTAGAAGTTATTTATTTTATTGAATGACTAGAACAAAATCTATAATTATCTTTGGTTCATCAAGAATTCAACAGTGAGGTTAAAGTGTGTATGTATATATTGTTAATGTAGTAGTTCAATGACAAATTCCAATTATGGGATTAGATTTCTCTTTTCGATAAGAAAGATTTTGATTATTGAAGCACTCAATTTGGCCAAAAAGTGTTTTTTGAAGAAAATCCTACATGCACGCAAAAGGACAGGTCGTCCCTAAGTGGAAATTGGATACGCATGAGAGCATATAAATACAAGTGACCTCAAGTTCATTTGAACATCACCAAGAATCTTCTTCTTCTCTTGTTCACTGATTGGTTTGCACAAGTTTGTGTGAAAAATCGGAAACCTGATTCCTATTGCAGCAACTGGAAATAATTCTCCTAATTGTTAAATTAATTTTTAACAATTTATTTATTGTGTGCTACAACAAACATTGAATCAATCACAGTGCAACCTACACAAATAAAATTGTGGAAGAAATTTAACGCTGAAAGAAATATTAGCACACACACATAAAATAATAAAGTTATTTTTAGGCTATTGCATTGCTCTGTGTCATCCTCACTATGGCTTCTCCGCCTCTCTGCAAATGCACTCATCGAAACTGGAATCCTTCCTCCAGCTTCATTGTCCCTTCCCCTCTCTCACTGCTTCGATTTCTCTTGCTCTCTCTCTGGCAACTGAATGTTGCTACTAGGGAAATCGATCTGCTCATGAAATCGAACTGCACAAGTGTCTTCTCGAAGTTCCCATCGACTTCTTCTTATAATCATCTGTTGAGCTTCAACAACCAAGATTATATATTAATCTATGGATAGGATTAACTTGAAGTTGATCCGTGTGAGTTTCTAGAAGATTCACGCCATAAATTAATTAATTATGATTAATTATTCATATTCCCTAAGTTTAGACTTAGAAAATATTTTTAAAATGACTAATAATATAGTTAATTCATTTCTAGACGGAATTTCTAGAAATGATTTCTAGGTTTTGGAGATCTCATTTATTCTAGCCTCTCCACAAAATTTCAAGCCTAGAACACATCCGATTCTACAAAAAATAACACTCCCTCTTATCAAGAAATGTGTTCTAGTGTTGCTGCCCCTTGTAGCAATACCATGTCTTTACATCATCTCCTATCATGTTGTTGATGTCAGGGTGTTGCTGTCCACCAACTACTGCACAAATCTGATATCTGTTGCATCTGTGTTGTTGTTGACCTTGTTGAACTACTGCCAACATTGCATCTACACTGCAACTCCCTCTTCATCTATTGTTGTGGCTACTACAACATATGCAACTGAAAAGCATCCTAATCACTGAACCAAATATGATCAGAATGATGCATTTGTCACTCGATTCTCTAATTATTGCTAGTATCTACATTGTCACTGAGGCATCTGTGTTGTTGTTGACTCTACATTGTGTCACCTGCACTACTGCCAACTCTACAATATGCTCCCCAGCATCTGACTACAACTAGACTCTGCATTTGTCACTCTGGCAGCTGACTACATCTACTACCACTTATCCATATTGCTACAAAATATTGTGGGCCCCTGTAGCAAGGTATTAATTCAACAGGTGGACCTCCTCAAGAATATTTCCCATCTATAGGACTCTAAGGCTACAAAACCAAGTCACCCCACTTGACTCCTGGGGGTATGTTAGCAAACATGGCGAACTTTTATCTACTCATATCGTTGTTGCTACTTCTCTGCTGATGCTTCTGTAGTGTTGTTGCAACTACTGCAATAATGAGTTTGATCTCCCTAGATCCTGAAGTACTAGATTCTATAGGGTTGCTCCCTCTGAAAGTAGACTCCCTCCAAGTCTCGATCTCCATATGGGAAATATCTTTGCTCCCGCCTAGCAACTCGCACTGTCCTCTTACAAAACCTTATTCAAGTCACCCAGGTTATCAAAAGACATTAACTGCAGTGAAGAGATTTTAATATTGGCCAAATCTAAAGATATATGTAGCAGAGTTCGTGGCTAGATGTTTCGACTATCAGCGAGTGAAAGCAGAGTGGAAATGGGAGGTCATTTCCATGGACTTCATTACAGGTTTTCCTATGATAATGAGACAACATGATTCCATCATGGTTAATGTGGACAAGTTGACAAAGGTTGCACACTTCATTCTAGTTAAGTCTACATTCTCAACTAGCAATGTAGCATAGGTATTTATCTGAGATGTGGTTAGATTGCATGGTGTTCCAATGAATATTGTTTCAAATAGGGATGTTGACTAGGTGCTCAAAATTAGGCTAAAAAAAAAAGTGTCAAAATTTTGTTAAACTTAGCTTCAGATCGAAGAACTCGTCATTCTGATTCCAATAGTGTAAAGAACACTCAAATCTGAGCTCGTATGCAGAAGTTAGAGGAAGTCAAAGTTTAGGTTTGACTTAGACACATGGCAGGATTGGGTGATGTGGCAAAGCCCTTTAGCGAATGAGGAGGCGTAAAGTGGTAGGCCACCATTGGCCCCCGCATATTATAGATCACAAAAGACAGGTGGAAAGGTGTTACTAAATCGGCCCCAAGCAGAGAAGGGATGCAATGCGATAAATTGCAATCACAGATCGGCAAGGGGAGGATAGTTTCAGTAATCATCCTAGAGTTGCGATGCAATGGATCAGTCGGGGTTGTGATGCAATGGATCGCCGATCACAATTTCATCTCATAGGAAAAACAAAGCCCTACAAAAGGTTATCCACCGATTGCAAAATGCGAAAGGGATCTCGGATGCGATTGGATTATAGGCTCTGGTTACAACTCTTGTCGAGTCTGCACACATCGCAATTGCACGTTGTTGCCATGTTCACAGACCTTAAGCCCACTGGACTTTGCCAATTTCAATTTGAGATTCGGCCGACATATTATGGCCCGCTGCGCAGCAAAATTTTTGCCCAGTTAGCGGATTTCAGGCCGAATTTGATGGTTAGTGGCCAGAAAAGGGAAATTTGTTGAGAAAATTGTGGGAGAACTGGAAGAAGTCATAACTTCTTCAGTTCTTATCCAAATAATATTACTATAATTTTTGGCTATTCTAAACTCATTGACATGTTTCAGAGGCATTTGAGCATTGTAAACATACTTTTGTTGTAATTTTGAGCATAATAGAGAGGCCCAAGCATTGGAAGCTGGACCAAGGAGAAGTAGCCCAGGAGGGGTGAACTCCTCATCAAATCTATGTGTTGTGTGTTGTATTTTGATGTTCTTTGTTGTTATTTTGTTGTTGTTCAGCATATGTTTTATGTTAAATTGTTTATAACATTTACAAAAGAAACTCTCATGGGAATTAGTTAATTAAGAAAAAATTGTGAATACTTAAAGCACTTGATAAGCAAATGATAAGCATCTTGGGTTTTATTCTGAATGGGGAATTAGCACAAGATAACTAATCTGCTCCATTTTAGATCAAGTTGGTATCATAGCCAAGATTTTTTTGCTTACTAGATTTTGTTGTGCAAAGGTGTATTGTTTTCTAGTTTTGTGTCATGCTAACAAGGTTAAAACTCAAAGGAGGTGAAGGAAAGCTAGTTGGAAGCCCTAAAGTTGAGTCAAGGGGAAGAAGAGCAAGGTTTCCACAATCTCCAACACCAGTTCAACCTCAAGTTGTAGTTGAGACTCCAAAGATCATGTCTCATGAAGGAGAACCTATAAACATGACAAAATATGAGAAGACCTTCATAAAGGCTTTCTTTGATGTGACAAAGATGGTGAAGGTCCTCTATGAAGAGAGGAATAACAGGTTTCAAGGGGAAATCTCCAAACCTCCCAAAGGAGAAGGCTCTTCAGGAGGACGTAATTGAAAAGGAGGTAATGGGAATGGAGACAAACCTCCACCCTCTCCACCATCTTCTCCATCTTCTTCTTCACAACCAGCTTCACATTCTTCCACCAATACAACCCTTACTCATACTCATCATCATTCTTCAAAAGGGACTGGGAAATCATCACTTTTAAAACTTGATGTTAAATTCGAGTTGCCCATGTATAATTTTGAAGTGAATGAAGAGAAGCTTGATAATTGGATTCGTCAGTTGGAGGTGTAGTGTAGAATTCAGAATCTTCAAGAGAATGATATCAAAATTCAACTGGCTTCATTGGGAATGGAGGGTGCAACACTCATTTGGTGGGAAGCAAGGACACAAGATGAGATCAAAAAACATGGTAAGATCTCTATTACTTGGTCTGATTTCATTGTTGCTATAAAAAGACAATTCTACCTTTTAGCTCATATTCAAAAATCTATCATGAATGAAAAATTTCAGACAATTAAAAGGTCAAAATGTACAAGAGTATACTCAGGAGTTTAGGAGAAGAGCTCTTATGCTAGGAGTAAACTCTGAGTCACAAGATATGTTGTTGAAATACATACGAGGTTTTCATAGCTATCTTCGACACACCATTGTTATGTTTAATCCCACGAATCTTGATAAGGTTTGTGTTCAAGCTACACACCTCGAATAAAGAGGGGAAAATGTACAAGAAGAAGTCATTCCAGAGTGGTGAAAAAGGAAATAAATCTAAAGGAAAGAAGAAGAAGAATTCTTTTGTTAAGAAATAAGGGGAGAAAGCCATGTGCAAGAATTTTTTCAAAGAGGGTCATGATGAAGCACATTGTTGGAAGTTTCATCCTGAATTAGGAATGAAGAAATTTAACAATAAAGGGAAACAGAAGACAAATGTTGTTGTACAACAAGACTTGGGTTTTGACTCCGGTGATGAAACAAAAATTGCAGCCACAATCACTAAAGGAAAAGTCATGGAAAAAACCATCAAAGAGGAATTCATGGCAAGCACCAACACAACGAATAACTCCAACAATGCTTCAAATGAAGAAAACATAATTGATTTGTTCCATATCAAAGTTATTTCCAAACACACCAAGATTAATACATTGTTTGACAATGGATCCTAGGAAAATTAATTTCTACAGACTTGGTCAAGAAGTTGAATCTGGAAACCGTGCCCCATCATAAATAGTATCAGTTGGCCTGGATAACCAAGTGTGCAAATCTTCAGGTCACAAGGAAATGTGTTTCCAGGTTTTCTATTATTGCCAATTTTGTTGATGAAGTCAAATTAGATGTAGTGTCATTGGATATTTATGGAATTGTGTTGCGAAGCTCGTATCTATATGACCAGAAAGTCATTTTCCATAGATTTGAGAAAAAATATCATTTTCAAAGATGGAGTGGATTATATTTTGAGAGCTCATAGTAGAAATCTTAATCTATCTTTAGCAACCGCAGGGCAAATGAAGCAACTCGTTAATTCCAGCAAGAATCTTGTGCTCCTTATGATCAAGCATAAGAATTAGACAAAGCGTGAATCCTTGTAGGCTATGACGTGAGGTTGACAGCCGAATTGGTTGATATGGCCAATCAATATGGAGATATGTTTCAAGAACCAAAGGTATTGCCACCAAAAAGAGAAATTCAACACGAAATTCAGTTATAACAAGACTGCCCACTCCCAAATATCGGTATGTATCAAATGTCAATTCTGGAAAGTTTAGAAATTAAGAAACAAGCCCATGAATTGTTAGATAAAGGTGTAATTCATCCCTCTAATTCACCATGTGGTTCACCAATTGTTTTGGTACCCAAGAAAGATAGAACCTAGCACATGTGTGTAGATTATTGAGCTTTGAATAAAACTACCATAAAAATTCGATACCCACTGCCCAAAATAGATGATTTGCTAGATTAGTTGAAGAATGAAAAACATTTCACTAAAATAGACTTGAGAAGTGGATATCATCAAGTTAGAATAACTGAGGAGGATATTTGGAAGACTATTTTTAAAACCAAACAGAGATTGTTTAAGTGTCTGGTTATGCCTTTCAGTCTTTGCAATGCTCTAGATACATTCATGAGAGATATGAACAATGTTTTAAGATCCTTTCTTGATGAGTTTGTAATTGTCTATTTAGATGATATTTTGATATTCAACAAATCACAAGAAGAGCATGTCAAGCATGTGAGGAAAGTGTTGGGTGTCTTGAAAAAGGAACAGATATTTCTGAAGATGTCTAAATGTGAATTCAGGAAAACTTCCTTAGTGTATTTGGGCCACATAGTGGGAGGAGGTGAGCTGAAGATTGACCCCTCTAAAGTTTCTATCATTGTGAATTATCCAATACCCAAATCAGTCACAGAAGTAAGGAGTTTTGTAGAAGCAGCGCAGTACTGGAGGAAGTTCTTTGCCAATTTCTCTTCCATAGTAGCTCCACTACATGCTTTGACCAAAGTGAAGGTTGTCTTCCAGTGAGGAGGAAAATAACAAAAATAATTCGATGCTTTAAAAGAAAAGATAATTTTAGCCCCAATTTTAGCATTGCTGAATTTGAAACAACTATTTGAAATACAAATAGATGCAAGTGGCTACACCATGAGTGCAGTTCTTTTACAGCATGGTAATCCCATTTCATTTCATTTCATGATGAGATTTTTAAAGGTGTTGTTATTAACTATCCTATATATGATAAAGAGCTTTACGCATTGGTGCAAAGTGTGAAGAAATGGAAGCATTACTTAATGGGAAAAGAAACCATTATTCACACTGATCATCAACCTTTATAATATCTGCAATCTTAATCAAAATTGCATCAATAAAGGCACTTTCGTTGGATGGGATTCTTACAACAATTCCACATGGTAATCAGGTACAAGAAAGGTATTTATAACAGAGTTGTTGATATGCTTTCTAGACTAGTTGTTAATGTAGCCATTTTACTCAAGAATCAATATGTTTTTCCTGAAAGTTATGTTGAACAATATGCACTTGGTGGGTACTTTCAAGAGGTATATTCAAACTTGAGTCAAGGCTACCAAGTTGAGGAATTAGACTACCATGTACACGATAATCTGTTGTATCATTTGGGAAAACTTTGTGTTCCACAGGGAGAGAGAGTAAATGTCACAAGGGAAGTGCACACTTCTCTTATTGCTGGACATTTCAATGTAAGTAAAACATTGGCAAATCTTTAGAGGTATTTTTACTAGCCTTGTATGCTTGAAAGTGTGTCACGTTTTATCAGAGGTTGTTCATTGTGTGCAGTTAGTAAGCCTAGTAATAGGAAACTAGGATTGTACACACCACTTCCAGTGCCTTCACGTCCATGGGAGAGTGTTTCTATGGAATTTGTAGGTCTTCCTTTATCAACAAAAGTTCATGATTATTTGTATGTAGTTGTGGATAGGTTCAGCAAGATGTACATATTAATGCCTTGTAAACAAATTACAGTTGAACAAACAACTCAACTTTTCTTTCAAAATGTATGTGTTCATTTTGTATTACCTACTTCTATTTTAAGTGATCGTGATTCCCGATTTGTTGAGAATTTTTGGTCAAATTTATGGAATTTAATGGACACCAAGTTGAAGAAAAGTACAGCCTTCCATCTGCAAACAGATGGTCAAACTGAAGTGGTTAATAGGACAGTTATTCATTTGCTAAGAGGATATTGCAACAAACATCCTAAGCTGTGGGATGAACAGTTGCATTATATTCAGCATGTTTTCAACCCACCAAAACACTCTTCTGCTCTAACTTCACCTTTTAAGGCATGTCTTGGTAATTCGCCTAAATCACCTTTAGATTTCATCTTTGAGAAAGATATAGTTGTAGATCGACATAGAAACATATACATAGTAAAGAAATTCATTAAGAAAAATCAGTTGATTCACCAAACTGTTCAAGAACAACTAAAAAAGAGTCAAGGCAAGTATAAGGCAAGGCATGATAAGCATCGTGTGGATCACCAATTTCAAGTAGGTGATGAAGTTTGGCATTACATTAGCAAGGAAAGGCTTCAAGATGAAGGTAAAATGTTGAAACCAATCCGTTATGGTCCATTTAAAATTCTAGAAAAGATTGGTAATAATTCTTTCAAGCTTGATTTGCCTTCATATATGAAAATTTATTCCATTGTTAATGTTGAAAATTTGAGATTGTATGAGCCTCCTTTGATTGAAGATCAAGGAGAAATTGTACAGATTCCATCAATTGAATATTTTTCTCCATAATTTCTTAATGAGCTTCAGCAAGACACCATACTTAACAAAAGAATGATAACATCAAAGAGGGGAAATGTTGATTATCTTCTAGTGGGTCTCAAAGGTACAAATCCATCAAAGGCCAATACCCTCATATGTTCAATAACTGAATGTAATCTTTTAGGGTCCAAAAAGCTTCCAGTGGGGAAGAGTGATCAGATGCTCAAAATTAGGCTCAAAAATCAAAATGTCAGAATTTTGTTAAACTTAGCTTCAAATCAAAGAGCTCTTCATTCTGATTCCAATGGTGTGAACGACACTCAAATCTGAGTTTGTATGCAGAACTTAGATCAAGTCAATGTTCAAGTTTGACTTAGACACATGGCAGGATTGGGTGACGTGGCAAAGCCCTTTAGCGAATGAGGAGGTGCCAAGTGACAGGTCATCATTGGACCCCGCATATCACAAATCACAAAAGACAGGCGGAAAGGTGTTACTGAATCAGTCTCGAGCAGAGAAGGGATGCGATGTGATAAATCGCAATTGCAAATCGATGAGGGGAGGACAATTTCAGTTATTGACCCGGTGTTTCAATGTAATGGATCAGTCGGGGTTGTGATGCAATGGATCGCAAATCGCAATCACAACTCGCAGGAAAAATAAAGACCCACAATAGGTTATCCGTTGATTAAGAAATGTGAAAGGGATCCTGGATGCGATTGGATTATAGGCTCTGGTTAATACTCTCGTCAGGTCCATGCACATCGCAATCGCACATCGTCGTCGTGTTCATAGACCTTAAGCTCGCCGGACTTCGCCAATTGCAATTTCTTATTCGACCGAGATATTATGGTCCACTGTGCAGTGAAATGTTCATTTAGTGGATTTTAGGCCAAATTTGATGGTTAGTGGCCAGAAAAGGGAAATTTGTTGAGAAAATTGTGGGAGAACTAGGAGAAGTCATAACTTCTTCAGTTCTTATCCAAATTAGGTGCAAAAAGAGTCAATACTATAATTTTTGGCTATTCTGAACTCATTGATATAGGTTTCAGAGGCATTTGAGCATTGTAAACACACTTTTGTTGTAATTTTGAACATAATAGAGAGGCCCAAGCATTGGAAGTTGGACCAAGGAGACATAGCCTAGGAGGGGTGAAATTCTCATGAAATCTCTATGTTTTGTGTTGTATTTTGATGCTCTTTAATGTTATTTTGTTGTTGTTCAGCATATGTTTTATGTTAAATTGTTTATAACATTTACATAAGAAACTCTCATGGCAATCAGTTAATTAAGAAAAATTTGTGAATATTTAAGCACTTGATAAGAAAATGATACGCATCTTGGGTTTTATTCTGAATGGGGAATTAGCTCAAGATTACTAATCTGCTCCATTTCAGATCAGATGCAAAGTTCACTTCCAATTTTTGGAAGGAGTTATTTGTAGGTTTGGGCACAGAGTTGGCCTTAAGCACAACTTATCATTCGGATACTGATGGATAGATAGAGAGGGTCAACATGATATTGGAGGACATGTTGAGAATGTATGTGATGCATCAGCAGTTTTGACTTGGTGTTTTGGTGTGATTTTGGTATATGCTTTGGTATATGTTTTGATGATGTTGGTTTATGTACATATGTATATGGGTGTAAATACTGCCACGAGATGTGTTATAAAGTTCCACTATGCAGTATCATGTTATGATGTCATGTTATTATGTTGTTATGTTGATTGCTTATCAGCAGGTTGATCATTAAAAGTATTGCATCGAGCTAATTTATAAAGCTCCATCAGCAGTATATTTTTCTTATAGCGGTTTTGTGGTTACAGGTGTTTTTGAATACCAAGGACAGTTTTCCCCCAAGGGGGAGGGTTCTATAATAGCCCTAGTGAAAATTCCATGTAATAAAAGTAAATAAGGCAAAATAATAACCACAGATTATGGGACACTTATTCCAAGATGAATGTTGGGAAAATCCTAGTGATGAGGATCACTTGTGATTGTTTATGGCTAAGGAAATTGGCAAAGGCAATGGCTAAGGATTTGGAAATGCAAAATTACATTTTGGCACATTTATTTGTGAAAATAATGGAAATTAGGAGAAAAGGGAGGTAAAAGGTCACAGGTTGCATGTGAGGAGGAAATTGAAGGAAAATAAGGAAAAATGAAGAAAATAGAGGCTTCATTCATAAAAAGGCTTTAGAGGATCAGTTGGTACCCTTTTATTAGTTCAATTTTGGAGCTCTCTCACTATTCTTTCTCTCTCATACTCTTGGAGACTTAGTTTTTTATTGGAGCACTCTTGGAGGGTATGGCATACTTGGATTTTTTGAGCAAGAAGGCAAAAGAAGAGAAGGAAAGCGCAAGAGAGCATTGGGATCAATAGCTACATCAGATTCGCTTGTAGGTATCAAGTTGCATGTATGTTTGCTTCACTAGTTTTGGCATGCATGGCGTATGCATGTGGATTTTTGGTTGTGATCTGTCATTGGCATGGAGGATGGCCGGGATTAACAGTGGATTGCCTAGCCTTGCCATTTCATGGATATCCATCGTGATTGTGGGTTTACTTTCATTGTTTTTTTTTGGTTGGTTCTCTTGTTTCCTTAGCTTGGGTTGAGTTATTAGTCCTAGAAGCCCTATAACATCTTGGGTTGAGTTACTAGTCCTGGAAGCCTTGGTTGGAAAAAAACTCTAGAAGCCCTTGGTGGGCTGAGTTACTATTTCTGGAAGCCTTGGTTGGACAAACACTCTGGAAGCCCTGAACAATTTGTGGGTTGAGTTACTACTCCTAGAAGCCTTGGTTGGACAAACGATCTAGAAGCCTTGGAAGGCTTCGATGGATACCAATCTGATGATGGTTTTGTGATGTTCAACCATGAGGTGGAATCACTATTTGATGGGTTGAGGTGGATGGCCTCTGGAAGCCCTGGATGAGTTTTTATTCATGTGTTCTATGAGATCCCACATTCATTCTGGAATATGGCACAGGGGTGAATGGTTGAAGATATATTTGGATCAGCCATTCTACAGTCGGGTGCATTGTGGAAGTCCCATCCCGAGTTTGGATTTTGCATCATTAATGAAAGGTTATTTCTCCTTATATCTCTATGATAATTTTGGTGGGTTGTATATGGTCTATATGTTTGTACTTTCATGATTATTTATGTTGTTATTATGTGGGTTATGTATGTGTTTTATGACAACAACCATGTGTGGCTCTCATCATGTTTTTACTTGTAATTGAATGATCAATGTATCCATGATCTAATGTATGGAATGGAAATTGAAGTGTTGAGGCATCAATGGTTCTTAGTGATTATTAGCTAAGTATAAGACCCCTATTCTCATAATTGTTACTTACACCTGTAGATCACATATTTGTGGTATGTTTGACGAAATTCATGTCATGGCTAGTAGGGGTCCAATCAAGGTCCTAAACAAGTATTTTCTTTAATACTGTCATGTCCATGTTATTTTACTAATTTGAAGAGATGGTTCAATTCTAGGTAGTGATCTAGGCTCTACGCCTGAAAAAGTGGCTCAAATCCCAGAGTTGTTGGCATAACACTGGCAACTTTGGTCTCTTGTTGCTAGTAGGCAATCCTATGAGAGCGACTTTGGGTTTCTAGTTGCTCCCTTGCCCATATCACGAGAGTGACTATGGCCTAAGAGATCCATAACATCAGTGGGACCTAGGGATAGGCTATCTAAGTGGCTAACATGTATCCTAAGCACCCTGTAGCTGATAGTTAATGTTCTTATGGTTTGTTTCTGTTGGTTCCACTTCCTTAACGTGACTTAGGAGGTAAAATCATATCATAGTGGCCTCTCGTCGCATGTTTACCTCGGCTGGTCGGTTGCTTGGGTAGATGTGGGAGGAAGGTGTTATAGATTGGTATCAGAGCATGGTTCACCCCTCAGACTGGATGGGCTATGTGTTGGTCATGCATGCATGTAAGTTGAATGTGTGTCTCTCACCCTTGTATTCCATGTGCTTGTTGCATTTTCATGATGTTGTTCATGGTTGTAGTGATCTCGTCATGTGAAATTTGAGGTGTTATTGTGGAATGCATCGTTGTGAGTGTATGACTGGTTACATGTCAATTTATGTCACTTTACGTATCGTTGTAGTATGCTTGGTTACATTCTTGTATGCTTTGTTGCGTGTATCATTCTTGTAGGTTTGATTTCAAGTATTGTTCATTCATCCTTGGTCTTATGTGTTTATGCATGTGTATGGATGGTTATGCATCGCTTATGCATGTTCATGTTTGCATGTGGTCAAGTGTATAGTGACATAATGGTGGTGGTTTCAATGCATGAGGTCGTGGTGTGTGTTGTTGTTAAGGTCATGCATTGATGATTGGACCTTAGCTAGAATGACGGTTGCATGGTCATATGCTTATGTTCTGTTAACACCCAGGTTGTTCTCTATGACTCCCAAGGGAATACGGCCGGGGTAACCACTAACCAAGCTTTGGAGCATAGGTCCTAGCCTACCTATAATCAGAGAGGGCTCTCTCTTTAAGTTTTAGCTCTGTTTTGTGAAGATTTTAGGCTAGTTATAAGTTTCAGTTTTTTGTTTGAGTCTTTGGTTGTGAACTGTTGTTGTGAGAAGGGCATGAAATGTGTGAAAGATGCTAGTCCATTGGGCATATGGAGTCAGAAATCTGAGATAGTCCTAGTGCCTGTGATGGAGAAAGTTTTACTACAAGGATCGATGGCTATTCTTAATATAACTTTTGATTAGTGAGTGAAACAGTGGGAAATGGAATTACGGACAGTGTGATAACAATTTGAACAACAATTTCTACTTAGTAGCATACATGAATTACTAAATAGTAACTATGAAATATTCAGGGTTTATTGGAGCAGTTAAGAATTCCAATTAAACAGTTGAAGTCATAGAAAACATTTATAGTAAAGACAGATTGAGATCAGGGTGTCTCCATGGACAAATCCTGAGCTATTCTTTTTCTTTCTTCCTAGATTTACAACAACATATGAGAGATGTGAGTTAAACAAATAATAAAACATTAACAGAGATAGAAAACACTTATTATATTAAGCCATAGCACTAGAATCCTGTAGCATTCAATGGTTCCAAGACAGCATGCATCAGTAAGACCCAATTCCTATAAACTCCAAGCCTTTTTTATATCATTCTTCCAAAAATTACAGCCAAGTTCTCCTTTTTAACTAGAAACAACAACCCCTGCAAGCTTATGCGAGGGGGAATATATACAATCGGTTTTTACAAAATATCTGAACCGCTAAGTCACTTGATAAATTAAATACGCTCACCAACTTTACAAAATAGTAGATAAGGAAGTTATTGTTGCCCTAAATATAAAATAAATAGTCTTTAATTCTGTCAGAAATCTTCTTGACCTTTGGAGGCCACTGAGTCGGTTGAGCGTTCTGCATTAATGCTGAATGATGTGTCTTTATGCTTTGTCATGCTGTAGCTTTCTCGGCCCTGTTACCTGTAGCTGCCAGTGTTGCTTTTAGTGGCCGAATCTTCCTACTGATTTGGCTCATTCCACTCTTCTCCAGTCATAGTGTATGCATCACATTTTCTGAACATAATGACTTATGTTTTTTGATGAAAAAACTTTGATGAAAGCCTCCTGTTTACAACAACAACTGTATCATTCTAGTCCACCACTCCTGTGTAGGCAATTGATGTCTCAAAATTGCATCTAAGGTTTCATCTGCCTCTGTGTATTTGTAGAAGTTTGGAGGCACTTCAAACAAATGTCTGATCTCATTCATAATAAAAAATAAGTTTTCTACTCTGTCATAGAGACTTTGCCCAGATGCTGGCCCTGTTACCTCTGAAGTACTTGATCCTTGAGTGATCTGATTGGTGGCAAATGTGTTCACCCTTTTTGCATAATTCTCATGTGATAGTAGTCTCCCTGCGCTGTTCAGCAAGCTAGGAAGACCTCTGCCCTGTAATGCTGCAAACTTATCCATGAATCTGTTGACTTCTGTTTGCATGTCCTAGCTTCTTCTATCCAATGTTTGTACCAGGCTTTTCAATGTGAGGACCATCTTTATCAGCTGGATGGTTTCAGTTATGTTGGAGATTCCTATTGCTGCCAGCTGAGAACCTATCCAGTTATTAAGAACATTGATCATTCTGTTGGCTATCTCAGGCATACTGCCTAGAGATGCCCTTGCTCTATGGACTTCCTTCTGTGCTTTGCCTATGAGCTCCATTTGCTCATGGATAGTCTCAATATACTGCCACTGATCTATTATTGATTGGCAAATGTGGGTCCACAAAACTGTCTTGACCGCAACCACCACTTTGTCAAGGGTGAGCTCTTTCTCCAGCTCCTTTATCTTCTCTTTGAGAGCTTTTATTTCTCTCCCTTTTTCAGCTACATTCTACTTGGATTTGTCATATTTTTCATTTAGCTTAGCTAAATTCTCCTTGGATTCATTTAGCTCTGTCATCTGGGCTTCTAGGATCTTGATTTCACTCATCAACTTCTGCATATCAAGGCTCGGAGCCTGCTCTGAGGTTGGTGTTGGTGCTAATGTTGATGGAGCTGCCTGCCCTGTGGGAGGAGCAGTAGTCTGTGGGGGCTCCTCAAGGTTTATGATCTCTGGAGGGGGCTAAGAATTTTGACCTCCTTCTTTCTGTTGTAGGGCTTCCTGCAGTGCAGCCTTTGTCTCTTCCAGCTTCCCTTGTGTTTGCACTAGCTGCTTGTGCAATCCTACCAGCAATGTTGCTACATCCTGGTCCTGTCTTTGCTAAGAAACCTCTTCTGCTTGAGGGTGAAGGGTTGTTGGTATTTTAATCATCTTTCTTAGAGCTGCAAGGTCTGTATCTCTTTTCAGCAGCGTTTGTATAGCTCTTGGATCCTTTGGGTCATGCCCAAGCTCTATGATTATATCCTCCAAAGACCTGATCCTGTTGTCTTTGGCCTAAGAGGATGCCTTCTCCAACTCAAGTTGGGCAGCTGTATTGTTCAGGCCGTTTTCCAACCTATTTGCCAATAAGGTTTTATCTGCCAGTGTTGAATATACCATCTCACCCATTTGCTTGTGAAGTTCTATTTGGTCCATAGGGTGGATGTCCTTGGCAAGAACCTCAAGGTTGGTTCTTATACAGTCTGCAGCTGACTGTGGCTGCAGCATGGTTGGCATGAAATGACTCATGGTCATTTTCCATTTTGTTATGTCGTAGGCTGACATAAGCCTCTGCTGATTGGTAGGGGCCATCTTAAGCAACTGGTTGTAGATTTGGAGCCTGAGTGGCTCATTTCTCCTTTTAATGTCGATGAATTGTTGCTTGATGCCTGTCTCAGCTCT
>APFE031649529.1:41805-137123 GCA_000404065.3 Pinus taeda | reverse complement strand
CCCCATAGAACCCACTATTGTTATTATTGTGCCCTTACATTATTATTGTTATGTAGGCTCTGATTATGTTATGACCCCTTAGACTCCTATATATAGAAAGGAGGTCTTTTCATTTGTATCATCCAAGAATTGTTCATTTATGTAATGTAAAGGAGGTTGCCCCCTCGAAGAGGCTGAATTCTAAGGCGTTGATCTATCTTTTCTATCTTTTCTTGAGCTGGTTTCATAACAATCATGTTCCAATGGAGGATGATCCATTGAAGAAGCTCTTGTATCTATAAAATAACAATGTGATTTCCATCAAAGAAAATAATGACATGTAAATTAATATAAACATCGAAACACAAACTACATCAATTAGGAGTCCCATCGAATGCACCTTGACTAATAGGATAACTAGAACAATGGTGCCTCTATCTATGTGCTTGAAGGCACAGTAGTGAGATGTTGCACATCTGCAAAAATTCAAACACTACATTAACAACATCAACAACAACCAGTGCATATAGTTAAGAGAAAAGAAATATCAACATACCTGACAAATCTTCAATTTGAGTGTTATCAATCAGCCAATCATGTTCCACTGGAGGATCATTCATTGAAGAAATTCTTGTATCTATAAAATAACAATTCAATTTTCATCAGAGCAAATAATGGCATATTGATCTCATCTCTCTATGGAACTTACTTGGGAAAATAGAGGAGGCACTGTTGGAGCGAGGACACCTCGCTAGTTGAAGTGTTGACACTGAAATGGTTCATCTTCTTATGCAGGGACGTTCAAATCAATTTCCAAGCTGCCATTTTTCTTGCTTCTTTTTTCTTTTTCTTTTTAGGGCTAAGGAAACTATTCTTCCTCTTCAAACCCAAGGGCCTTACACCTTAAGGTCCCTGATAGTCTCCCATTTCTTTTCCATGTTGTCTCGATGTCTACGAAAAATGTGGAAACATATTGTACCAATGAGCAGTTACACGTATGGATGAAGTAGAAGGAGAGAAGTGTCTCAAAGCCCCTTCGATTATAAGTTTTTTTTAGGTATTTACTGCCTCAAGCATTCTCAAAACTTACCATGGTGAATCCAATAGTAGCATTAATTGACGCTGAAATGGTTCATCTTCTTATGCAGGGACGTTCAAATCAATTTCCAAGCTACCATTTTTCTTGCTTCTTTTTTCTTTTTCTTTTTAGGGCTAAGGAAACTATTCTTCCTCTTCAAACCCAAGGGCCTTGCACCTTAAGGTCCATGATAGTCTCCATTTTCTTTTCCATGTTGTCTCGATGTCTACAAAAAATGTGGAAACATATTGTACCAATGAGCAGTTACACTTATGGATAAAGTAGAAGGAGAGAAGTGTCTCAAAGCCCCTTCGAGTATAAGGTTTTTTTAGGTATTTACTACCTCAAGCATTCTCAGAACTTACCATGGTGAATTCAATAGTAGCATTAATTGATAAGGTTCTTGTTGGATTCCCTTTGTTTAGAATCTAATTCAACAAAGAACCTGCTTGGTAGAAATTGTATCTGAATAGGAACCCATCAAAGGATATACTTAATTTGTAATCAAAATTTTATATAAACAAATGACTTATTAATAGATACACTCTATTTTTTGTCATAATTTTATCTAAACAGAGAACCCACTAATGGATTCTCTTTGTACTAGATCATAACACTATCTAAACATAGAGCCTATCAAAGGATATACCATATGTTTTATCAAAATTTTAAGTGAACATGCCTACAATTTATTTGATGATTTGTCTTTTTTGTCATTGATAACCCTTGACTTCCTGCATTCTTTTACTTGCATATAAGATGGACCATATTTTTTTTGCACATGTAAATATCTTTTTTTAATGGTTTGAACCATTGAGTTGGGAATGCTTGTTGCTTGGGTGACAATATTTTATTTAAATATATGAACATCCACATTAGTTTGTGTATGTCTAATCCTTTCTTTCCTTGCTTTGTTGAAAACTTAGATATTCATACTACAAGAAGGGATATGTATATTCCATGGACAAAGCTTGCTCTGATAGAGCTATTCCACTAGTTGAAGCTGCAGTTTTGATAGAATTCTTACATGTGAACCATTGTAAACCTTAAATATCTTTGATAATCCCATGGTTTCTCAGTGCTAACATTTTCTAATTGCACATTTGCAGACGACAGTCCTTGAAATTCTTAAGTTGGGGAATGAGATTTTCACTGATGCAAGGAGGACGGATTTGCAAATTGTTATTTCATTTGTTACAAAGGGAGCACATGTAAATAAATGTGAACAATATGGATGGATTGCATTACATTGTGCTTCATTTAAAGGACATATCAACATAATGCAAAAAATAATTGACTATGGAGTAGATATTGGTTTTGAAGATACTGAGAATCATACTGCATTGCAGTGTGCTGTTGAAGGTGGGCAGATAGAAGTTGTTAAATTTTTGCTTGGAAAGGGAGCTGAGGTTAATGTGAAAACTAGTAGAACAGCAACATCATTGTATAGATCCAAGCTAACCAGCACGGAAAGATATTTGATCTCTTTGCATTAGTTTCTTCTCAATGTAAGTGAGAATAAACACAAGTAGCCTAAATTGCATGATAATCTGAGTATTTGGATTACAAGAGGAACTAAGGAAGGAGTAGCCTTTCTGTATGAATAATAAAAATTGACCACTACAGTTCATAACACATTTGTATGGAAACTGAATTACCCTCTTGTATTCCCATATTGATGATCAGGAAGCATTGGGGAAGCTAAAGACTATTTTCTATATGAATAATAGATGAATGTATCGACATTCATTGTTAAGTATGAAGTATGATGTAATTTTGCAATGTCATTTGAAACTAATCCCTACAACTATCAATAATGGGCCACCAAGGGGACCTCAATAAAAGAAAGATAATTTCATTTAAAGAAGCTAGGTGCTCTACAACCTCATGAGAAGGGATTTTCATTAATTCATGTTTGAAATGCATGTGTGTGTGTATGTTTTTTTTTTTTTTTTTTAACATTTCACACATGAATAAATGGATTAATAAAGATCTCCCAAGCATAATCCTTCTCGACCTTGGATCTATTAAGTGTCCACCAATTTACACCTTGATTCTTTTTTCTCTCATAGTGCTCAATAATTCTATCACCTTGATTTATAGACACTTCGGACGGTCTATAATCCAAAACCATAGCAGCCATAATTATAGGGCTTCCCTACTACTCATTTTAAAGTGCTTGCCATTCCCTGCTTTGAAGCACTGCAATTGCGTCACGTTGAAGTGCCATCACTTCTCCCCACAGAGGACAAGGTCCTCCACCTTTCAAATGGCAAACTGGTTATTGAATTTTTCAGACAAGCTCAAGAAATCATATCTTTATTAGACCTTTTTCTGCAAAAACCATCAAGTATGTAGTACAATCCTTTTTCCCTTATTATCGTTGCTTTTTGGAATGATTTGGGGTTTACCCTGCATTTTATTTATTTCATCAAATTGAAAAGAACAATACTACATTTATTTTTTCCATTTGATATAAATGTTCACAGATCATAATCGTTCAAGTTTGAGGTTATGTTGGTGTGAATATATTAAGACGGTTTATGGTTGTTAGTTCTGCATTTCCTTTAAGCCCTTTAAAGTGTGAAAATATTAATATGGTTTATGGTTGCCAATTTTGTTTTTCCTTTAAGCCCTTTAATTTTGAAAAGTCGATGAAAAATAAAGGATGGTAGGGGATTGTTAACAATTGCTTCTATTGAAACATTATTTAATTAACAGAGAAGATGAAGGACAATTATGCATAGACTTCTTTGAGTGATTAATCATCAAGGAGCTAAAACATGTTCGAGAGTAGAAGGGATTTGAGCAAGGGTCTTAACAAGGTCTAGTGTAGTTATTATTTTGCTTAATTCTTCTCTTTAACCTCAATTTCCAATAGACCAACAAGGAATCAATGTTGTCAATTATTAGGTGAGAAAGGCAATGGAAAATCACTTTTGCACATATCATAAACAATAAACCATCAAGATGATTGCATCAAGATGTAACTAACTCTCTTGAAGTGGGGAATATGAGATCCACTCAAATTGATTAGGGTGCATAATAACTCTTTGTATTTTGTCTTATTTTTCACATCAATCATTATATAGATCGATTGCATCAAGTTGTAACCAACTCTCTTGAAGTGGGGAATATGAGATCCACTCATATTAGTTAGGGTGCATAATGAACTCCTTCAATTTTGTTTTATTTTGCACATAAATCATTATATAGATCAATTGCATGAAGTTGCAACCGTCTTCAAGTGGGGAAGATGAGATCCATTCAAATTGGTTAGGGTGCATAATGAACTTGCAAAAGTAAGTCTTATTCCGCACATCAATCATTACGTAGATCGAATGCATAAAGTTGTAACCAACTCTCTTCCAGTGGGGAATATGAGATCCAATCAAATTGGTAAGGGAGAACCTAGTAAGTGTGGTACCCTTGAGTTGTCATGGGGATCATTAAGAATCCTCAAAATTCAAGGTTATGGAGTGGATTCACATCGATGAAGAGACAATATATGAAAGATATAAACATGAATATAACATTGTAAATGACAAATTCACCTACCCTAACATTGAATAAATTGGATTAACAAAAATCAAAGAATATAATTCAATTGCAGAGAACAAGGAGAATGGGAGGGTTGTGTACAAATCCAACAAGGGTTTGTGTTGTCTATTCTTGTACAATGATTGTCATTACCAACTAATCTTAGTCTCGTTGGGCACAAAATTTATTTGTGAGGAATTACAAAATGGGATTTATCTAATCTTATACCAAACTTTTTTGTGGTCACGGAAATTCGAGTGGTACAAAAAGTCATTCAAGTAATACTAAAGTCAAAGTTCCTATCGATCCAATAATCTTATTGATTTTTCAATGATCCAAGTCAATCCAAAATTGGTCAAAACCCTACCTATAATATCCCACCATACATCGTTGGGTCCCTATAATACTAGTGATTACCCCATTACTATTGTAGTTATACCCCTTATTAATATTGTTGTGCCCCTATTGCCCCCACATTGTTATTATTGTGCCCCATAGAATCCCTCTATTGTTATTTTTGTGGCTTTATATTATTATTGTTAGGTCGGCTAGATTATATGTGACTCCTTAGACTCCTATATATAGAAAGGAGGTTTTGTCATTTGAATCATCCAAGAATTGTTCATTTATGTAATGTAAAGGAGGTTGCCCCCTCGAAGACGCTGAATTCTAAGGCGTTGATCTATCTTTTCTATCTTTTCTTGAGCTGGTTTCATAACATACATGGAACTTGGATAATAAACACTATTCATATCTGAATTTTTGCAAGATTTTTATCAAGTTCATAATTGAAAAAAGGGACCTTTTGCCACAATATTTGTTAAGCTTGGGAAGCAACCTACAGTAAAGTGAGAAGAATCTACACAACAATCAACAATATATATTTCTTCATAATTATATAATTATATTGTGTGGGGATGAGTTATTTTCAAGGAAGATGGACTCAAGATTTTGTCACAATAACCCTCCAATAAGGGATGTCGACACAACCCTATTATTTTTGTTTTTAGAAAGAAGAGGGATACAATGCACCAAGGGAATTACACTATAGTTGTCTAGTTTCAACAGGAGTAGAGGTCAAGTGATGTCTAATTTCAGGCTTTCACCCCTGGGATTCTATAGTAGATCTCACAAAAGTAATAAGAAAAAAAACCTCCTAAATCATCTCTGCTGCATAGAGAATTACATACATTTGTATCATTAATCAATAAGAGATCTATCTAAACAAACAATTGACCATATATGACATTTGAATTTGTGCTTCTAAAGGCGTGGAACACAGCAACACATTTTTTGAAAATTTAGAATTGAAGGAAAACTTAGACTATACATCTCACATGGTGTTCTTTGTACACCTTGTACATAAACATACCATGCATGTCTGGCAATGTGTGTATCATTGAAATAAAAAACATCAATAACATCAAGACTAACAAAATCGCTCTACAAGTAGGCAACAGATCGAAATACTTTGCACCAAAGATGAAAAACTCCTCCTACAACGACTCAGGGCTCAAATCGCTCTGCAAGATTGAAATATTAAAGTCCAAACAACTCCTCCTACAGCGACACATTTTTTGAAAATTTAGAATTGAAGGAAAACTTAGACTATACATCTCACATGGTGTTCTTTGTACACCTTGTACATAAACATACCATGCATGTCTGGCAATGTGTGTATCATTGAAATAAAAAACATCAAGACTAACAAAATCGCTCTACAAGTAGGCAACAGATCGAAATACTTTGCACCAAAGATGAAAAACTCCTCCTACAACAACTCAGGGCTCAAATCGCTCTGCAAGATTGAAAGTCCAAACAACTCCTCCTACAACGACCCAAAGCTTTGAACGTTCTACAAATAGGCAACACAGGATTTTTGTTCAAAATATGGTGCGTTTTGATTTGAATTTTGCCATACAAACATGTGGCGCAACCGAGTAGCATAGTTAATACATGAACGTGAGTTTCACAAAACATAGAGGATGGGCTCCAACAACCTCGAGCGATCTCATACAACAAGGACGTGAAATACTACTTTGAAAACGAAGTGGGACTGATGGTGACAGGGTTGACCATCAGATCAACCGAAAAATATTGCTTTTTCGAGTTGTTGTAAACTCAAAGAGTCCCACTTCAAGATTCATCCATTTTATATTTCAAAAATCATTCTACATCCATTTATGTACATACATACTTAAAAAAAGTAAGTAACATTACATCCATTTATGTACAGACATACTTTAAAAAAGTAAGTAACAAAAATGAACATGCATATCATTGTCCATCTAAAAATTAGATCCATCTTAACTCTGGATCTACCAAATGCCAAGAAGGATCAAATCTCTTGAAATGCAAACTTCTTTTAAAATGACCTCTCGGCACTTGTTATATTCAAGGTTAAGATGAGTAATTATTTTTCTGTCATTTGACAGAGTCAAAATGTTTTATTGATAATTATACTTATTATTTTATTTTCAAGTAATTTGACGAGTCAAAATGTTAAATAAGGCATTACATTACATCTCTACCATGCTAGGTTGGATTGGTTTATGATTCACTATTATGGGTTAATGATATAAGTAAACTCATATTATTAGATACAACTTCTTAAATTAAGGTAATATTTTATATTATTTAAAAATATTTTATTTTTTCTTATGTTCATATACTATTATGATATTTGATTACTTTAAAAACAATATAATTTATTACTTCTAAAAACCATGGATTAATTACCCATAAACAGGTATTAAATGAACCCATGGTATTGGTAATAACATTTTCAAATGGTAGTAATATCTTTCCTTATACATTTTTAAGTAGCATTTAAAAATAGTCGTATACTATCTCATACTCTACTATAATTGTAAAGATCTTTTGACTCTATTATATCTTTTTTTACTTATATTATACTATTTAATTACATTCAATAAACTATTTTCTAAATTTCAAAAATCATTTTAATAAAACTTTGAATAGAATTTGTTTAATTAAAATCATTTTGAATAAATTTCAAAAATCATTTTAATAAAACTTTGAATAGAATTTGTTTAATTAAAATCATTTTGAAGAAGATTGGAAAAGAGTGAATTGTATCTTTGCATAAATGTAGATCTTCACTCATTTTCGAGAAAGTGCTCGTGGCATTATACAACTCCTTAGTGTGAAGAAATAATGACATTATAATAGGCTTTCAGTTATGTTTTATATAATAATTAACTTTCATATTAATATATTTTTATTTTTATATAATATCTTCACTGGCTTTTTTTCCTTGATAGTGAATCGAATGTGTATCTTTGCATAAATGTATATCTTCACTCCTTTTGGAGCTAAGGTGTTAGTGGCATTATACAACGGCTTAGAGTAAAGAAATAGTGACATTATAAATGCACAACCCAACTACATCTAATAAAAAAATAACATTATTTCTATATAATTTAATGATCTTTATCTACGTATATTTTCTATATAATAATTAATCATCTTTATCTACGTACTGAGAATCGAGAGATGACGATAACCATGCACTTACCCGTCTTAATTCCATGGCGTGTTGTGCTTAACATGATGGTACAAATTGCCCTTCACTTTACATCGCCTATACATTCTCGACATATCAACTGGCATGCAATTTCCATAAGATATCAGCTCGCATGCAATTGCCATGATTTTGGAATCCGTAGAGAGATACTAACAATGCACTTTTCCATGACATTAACGGGCCTGCAATTCCCATAATTTCGGAGTCTCTATAGGGTATATTCCGAGAATAAATAGATTTAGCATATACAGGTATTTTTGCATGGACAAACCTAATATTTACCACAATTGCATTGGGCAGATTGAACTCGGAAACATTTTGGACAATATTGCAGAGGGCGATGGTGCAGAAGGAGATACCGACACTGATTTTTATTCAAGGTGACTGGAATGAATTCACTTCATCTCACTTATCAAAATGGAAATGGCATGGGATTTTCTCTATATATTCAAAGTGAGTTATGAAATAAAAGCCTCTCTCCCCCTGAGTTTTATTTCGAAAAAACAAAAAATACTGATTGAAATGAAAATCTACAAGAGGAAATGGTTTGCATGTCAAAGATAAAGATGCTCTTTGAGGTTTGGCCACTTAAACTACTCTGTTAACCTATTTGGTTTTACAGCACAAAAAGTAAATAAATAAATCCCATGATAGTTATGCATGCCTCCGTTCCGTTGCTTTAATCTTATTTTATCTCTGATCTAAGGGATTTTTTAATGACTAAGGGATTATGTTTGGCCACCACCATATATTTTCTTCTTTAAATACTGAAAATTATGATGTTTATCCCTCCTCCCCACCACTAATCTCTAATACCTCAATTATTCCCACTCATAAAACACACTATAGCAAAATGAAGATTACTCAAAGAAACTGTTCTGCTCTTACAGAAGAAGATTAGATCAGCACACTATTTAGTGATAATGCTCTTGCAGCTTGGCCTTTTGCTTTGCCTGCAAAGCAAACCTGCCTACATAATCGTCAGCATAAACAATGCGCTGATTAAAATATTATCATGGCTTCAAGAGTAACTACATCATCAAAATAAACATCAAACTGAAGATGATCTTGTATATAATATGACTCACTGAAGCAATTTTTTTAAGGCCTGAACATGTTCTCCTCCTGTGTAGCTGAGTCACTTCCTCATGTCCCAAATGCCACTAGTACTAGGAACAAGTTTACTGTAGTGACCTAAGACGGGGTGATGATCGCACTACAATAGTTTTAGATGCCTGCTTCTGTTTTTCAAAGCTATCCCGTGCTTGTGCTTTCAGGTTGTTATCAGCGATAACGCTGTCTTTTCTTGAATCTTCACCTGCAAAGGGAACGTTGTTAACTTCTCTACTTTCATAATGAAGGTTCCAAGGGAAGATAGATAACTTATTGGGGTGACAAACATATCAGTTTCTAAATTACCTTTTTGGGAGTGGTTCATTTTCGTGTCAGGGGACTGACATTTTGTTTTATAACCTCCATTAGATTTTTCCAGATGGACTGGACTTCTACTTTTCTTTGTCAACTTTGCTTTTGATGTGGCTGCTTTCGAAGCCCTTTTACTGCGTAAGCTTCCATCAAGTGTTTCTAATGAAGTATGGGCATCATTTGCTATAGATGAGGATTCCACATGGTTAGGACCCATGATCTTTGGCCTTTTTATTCTTTTTCCATCCAATGATATGTTATCTGAAGCAAGCTTTTCATTGTTAGAGCCATGATCTTTTAGGCCCTCTACAGTTGGTTCAGTAATATTTTCGCAGTCATCATTCAATAAATGCTTATTCTTGTTTGGCCTGATCGATGCTACCTTGGAATGATTTTTAGTACCGTTAAAGCCATTCTCTTCTGGCCCTTCCTTGGCTTCTTTAAGATGATGTTCATTGGTAGTATCATTTGACAAATTTTTCACCTGAAGAGGATTTGTTAACACAACAGTACATTCTGGTTCCTCTGCTGTAGTTTGAGGTTGCTTTTTTCCCTGTTACACAGCAAAAGTACAATTAAATAAAATTAGCCATCCCAAAACCGATAATAAAGTCACCTTAGTAAGTGTAACCTCACACTAAAACATTTTTTGTATGAATGGCAAAATAGACACCCTAAAAGCTAAACATTAGAATTATACTTCATAATGATAAGAAAACCCAAAATCACCACGAATCCCTTCAGTGTTCTGCTATTTATCCATATTTTCAGCATTTACACCAGTCATAGACAACTTTGAGTGGTCAAAGGAAAAGTTGATGGATGCTGGATGCGAAGGGAACCTCTGAAGCCATTCTAGGACACAGGAATATGTCTTAGAGCACTATATGGTTTATGGACTATGTTATATACATACTCAGATGGAAATCATTAATTAATGACCGGATTTCTTCCTTTTAGGTAGAAACAGAATTTAACAGCTTCTAGAAGCAGCAAAGATTACTCCATGGAAAGTAAAAGGTACTTAAAATAGTGTTAATCAAATGATTAAAAATGTTTTATAATATGTTAGAGGCATGAACTGTGACTTTGCAAATTTAAAGGGGCCAACTGAAAAGATAAAGTGAGGATAGCATTACCTTTCTGGAAATCCTTCCCGTGACCGTATTTGCCACACAAGTTCTGTTATTCTCTTCATTCTTCTCAATCTCCACACTCTGCAAACTTCCAAGAGGTTGCTGATTATCGCAACTGGAAACCACATGAAACCGGGGAGAGGAGCGAGTTGGACCAAGACCTGAGTGCTTCTCCTTTGATCTCGTGGAACTTACATCCTTGTTGGCCTGTCTCTGCCTCTTTTTTACACTTTGTTTAGTTAACAAGGCCTTTTCAGCTGCTGTTGCAGACGATCCTTCTGCGGTACAGGCAGATGAAGTTTCTTGCTTTGCTGATACAGGAACTGAATGTGTTTTTTTCTGTTTTGAATACTTTGAGGAAATAGTTTCTGAGGATTTCATGTTTGCATGGCCATGATCAACTTGATTTGCACAAAATTTGTTGCTACTAGACTGTTTTGGTGGCTTGCTTCGAACAGTAGATCCAGTACTCTTAGGAACTTTCTTATTTTTAGAACGAGGTTCTTCCTCAAAATAGGTATCAGAGAGGTCCAGAGGAACCTCATCATGTGGATTCGTAGACTTACGTCGGGCTATTGGATTAATGGAATCCTTTTTCTTTGCCACAAAAACATCACTGACAGCATTATTATTCTGTTCTTCAAAAGCAAAATCCCAAACAGAAGCAGCTAAGGCTGCACGTGCTGCAAGAGGGGTTAGGCGAGGTCTCTTTTCTAATTGCAATAAAGCAGCAGCATTTAAAGTGACGGGTTCTTTTGAAACTGCAACTGAGTTTCTTGTATTTCTCTTCCTAGAAGATTTGCGAACAGGGACATCTTCATTCCCATCTTTGCCTAAAAAACTGTGTTCAGCAGACGCAGTGACCTTCCTGTGAGTGTATGTAGCATTAACTGTATCAAGAAAAACAAGCATGTCAATAATGGAATTGACAGTTTTCTATTTTAGCATTTCCTTTGTGCCATGCATGCTATGCAAAATTGAGTGGACTGAAGAGATGAGCTGTCTCAATCAGACAGTTTATATGCAACATCAACAAACATCAAAAGGGAAGAAACCTTCTGAAGTTCCTAAAATGCTAGTATACCTAATGGTCAGTAATAAGGAATACATTATTTCTTATTCGTATTCAACTCTAGACTGAGGAGAGACTTTTAATTGGCTAGAAAACACCGGTATTAGTTAGTAAAATCCTTTCTGAATCAACCTTATTTCTGAATTTACCTCTATTAATATGATCTTGATCTATGTTTTTCAGTTTTCATATTAGAAAGGATGGTGAAAACTCGCTAGCGATTGCATTCATGATTTTCACATTACAAGATCAACTCTGAGATGTGTTACCCTTTATATGTTTGAAGGATATCTCTTCAGTTGCAGCATTTTCACTTGTCTCAGCCAATTTGGCAATTTCTTCAATTTGTTGCTCAATCCGAGCATGCATATAAATCTCAATATCGCTGTCTTCGGGAAGAGATCCTAGAAATTCAGGTGACAGTGGTGGTCCAGCTGCTGATTGCACCTTTTCTAGAAAAGAAGAAATAGTTGGATGAGTCTGGATGCTTTCTTCGGCCAATCTTCTAATTGAGCTTGCAGGTACTGTCACTGCATTTCCTTTCATTTCACTTTCAAGCCACCTGATTTCGAAAGTGCACCTGCAGACCACCTTGTTGGAATGCTTCAACCTCATGACCTGCCCAAAAGTAAGTCCAAGGTGCATGTAAAGTTATTTCCGTTATGAGGAGGAGGAGAACGACAAAATTATCTATATACAACTTTTAAGCCCTGGGTGCATGTGAAGTTATTTGCATTATGGGAGGATGGGGAGGAAGACAAAATTGTATATGTACAATTTTATCTATAAACCTTTAATCTTGGCTGTTTAAACTTTATTCCAACTCCTGTTGAAGGACTTTCACAAATAAATAGTTTAAAGACTATACATTTGGTGTTAAATAATGCCTACAAAACAACAGTTAAGAACAGACTTATTCTGGTGCTTTCCTGTAATCCCTCTTCACTATAAGCCTTAAGGTCACTTTTGCAAATTAGAAGCATACCTTTTCCACCACTGCATCGAATAAGCAGGTCCTGCCTGACTGAGTTTTTTGTAAAGCAATAATCGCCTCCCCCTCTTCGACATCAAGGCATTCACCTTTTGAGAGTTCTCTGGAGCGCACGCGAAGACGTGCAAAGGCTTCATCTTTTTGTACTATAATGTCATTTTCATCTCCCTTGAAGCTTGCATAATGCACATAGAGAGATGTGCATGATGTATCAGAAGAACTGCAAAAATTCATCAAGTGTTATGAGTCTCTCTCTCTCTATCTATGTGCACATACACATGTAACTCGCATCTGCATGCATCTAGGTGAAACTAAATATTTCATACTAGTCAATTTGGTAAGAAAAATCTATCTCATGAATATGCTGCCATCTATGGATGTGTGCTAATTAGATTTATAGCTGTCATGGTGCTCAGTGGGAAGTAAATAGCATTTCTAATAAAAGTACAGAACCATGAATGAAGGTGAAAAATCAAACATTAGGAAGGTATACCAAGCATATATCTAACACCCCAAAAGTTTCTACCAAGGGAATAAACAAGAAACTGCAACATGTTAGTGTGTACTATTCCACCAAAGAGAAAATGAGAATTCTTGGAGGCTATGGTGTTCAGAAGCTTCTGCAACTGAAAAATATGGTTGGTGAAAAACAGGTTAAGTCATTTACACTCTGGTGGGACATGGATGTGGCATATCCTTTCATGACATTACTTGTGGAATCCCATAACATTAGGTTATCTCAATATCACGATATTCTGTAACTGCAAAAAACATTAACGGGAGAAACAAACAGACAAGAATATAATACATATTGAATACGCAGCACCTTAAGAAGGCTCCTAAGATCAGCATGCAGCACATGGATAGGTGAACCCTTGCTCATAGTTGAAGATCATTGCAGTTGCAGTTTATGGACAAAGTTGAAGGCTAGCACTTCAGATTGCCGGATCAAGCTTGAAAACATCGTATTTGAAAATTTATAACACTTGGTTGAAAATGGACCTCACGTGATGCACATATATTAAGATGAAGATCAAAGTATGCAAATGGGAAGAGCACCTTTCTTGTAGGAGGCAGGTAAGGACTTATAGGTGTTTCGCAAGACCAATACATGGTAAAATTACCTTCCACGATGAGCACCTATCTTCTAGGAGGGCAGAAGGGGTCTAATACATCAATTTCCACATAAAATGGATCATTCGTGAGGAGCACCTAGCTTGTAGCAGGACAGAAGGACCTAATACATCGATTTCTAGGTGACATGGATCATCCTTGAGCTAATTCACATGACAAAGGGACATGGGGCATGGAGGATACGTGGTTACGAGTATCCAACAGGGAGCATTTCAACCCCAAAAACAAGACATGGAAGACACTGTTATATATATATAGATATTACAAATACAAAAATGAAATACACAAATAAAGATTCTATTTGTATAGAAATTGGAACATTTACAAAATATTGATACAAATAGTTACTACATCAATGATCAATGATGGTCAAATATACAAGAAATTAGAATATTCAATACATAAGTCGTAAAATAGAAGTTGAAGTTAGAATCATGAACTGTACTCTCCTTTTAAGTCATTTGATGTCCTCAAATAAAAGTGCATTACGTACAAAGGCATTGATACTATAGGTACAAATGTCAATGGCAAATACAAAATAGCGTAGATACTAGAACCATATATGGAAGAATCTCATAGCTTGTCACTATTAGTGGTCCTCCTCTATGTCAAAATCACCACCACTACCATTGCTCTCTCCTCCCTCCTCCTCCTCCTCTATATCTAATCCAAGATTTGCATTTATTGGATGTAGAGGATGACCCCTTGAGAGGATAAACACCATCAAAAAATGACTATTGCTAGCACCAATTAATTAAGATCCAAGTTGACTAATGCCAACTCAACATTGTTTTCCAAATCCATATCATCAAGAAACACATATTTTTTGTGCCTTTGGTGTCAAGCACATTAGGACATGTCTAGGGCATGTGTCTTGTTTTAGGACACATGCCAAACAAGTGGAATGTGTATCCTGGCATGTCACGTCTAACACTCGGGATACAAACACAAGGCCCACAAGGGACATGTCTTGTTAGTTCACAAGAAACACTAGCATGGGTGAGCTTCCAGGTTGTCCCAAAGTCATAGTTTTATACATGTAACATGGATACAATGACCATCAAGAGGACAACTCAACATGTCAATGATATATGTGGACCCAAAAGAAGGTTCTATCAAGGTGGAACACTATTTTTGGAGGGATAAAAGGTGGTCCCAAGACTCCTTTGGAGTCTAGAAACATGAAAAAGGCCAATTGCACATCTGTTGAGGTGGGCCCAACTTAGGGGCGTCCCAAGTGGTCCCAAAATCACATTTTGGTACATTTAATAAGGTCAAAGCATAATTTAGTGGAGTACCATACTTTGAGAGATTCCATGTGGCCTTAAAACCTAATCCAAACCCCTTTTCATGCCATGAAGGAAGGGTTAAAGTCATCTCCCAAAGAAGTGCTTGGTTTGGGAAGATGCCAAGTAGAGATAATCCCTTTTCAAACCATAGAAAAAGGAGAATTGCACACTTGTTCAGTAACGCCCTCCCTACGGAAGTTTCCAAGATACTTTTTCATGGTAATAAGGGTGAAATTGAATGTAGGTATTATTTTATTATTTCCCGAGTCTTGACTTAATCACCCTAAGGTTTCATGTCAAGCTATGAATGGAGAAGCCCTATCATTTGATAGAGGTGGATTAAAGTGGAGGAGAAAAGCCCTATAGGCCAAGTATAATGATTGTTGTGGGCAAGGGAGAAAGGGTTTATGATAAATTTATGCTCTTCTTGCTTCTGTAGATCTGGATGGTGTGGAAGACTGCCATCCTGCTAGTAAAAAGCTGTGTGTGTTTGTCCCCTTAGGCCTCTTGGTGTAACCAAGTTTACAATGAAGTTTGTTTGTCCTCTTATTTCAGAGCTCGTTTCACTTATTTGTGGGCTGCATTGGCTAAAGAAAGAGGCTGGGCTGAGACCTTATTTGTCCCCTTAGGCCTCTTGGTGTAACCGAGGTTACAATGAAGTTTGTTTGTCCTCTTATTTCAGAGCTCATTTCACTTATTTGTGGGCTGCATTGGCTAAAGAAAGAGGTTGGGCTGAGACCTTATTTGTCCCCTTAGGCCTCTTGGTGTAACTGAGGTTACAATGAAGTTTGTTTGTTGTTCATTCATTTTATGAAGGCTTTCCTGCTGCCCTCTTTGTGTTTATGGTTGCATGATACTTGAATGATGATTATTGTACATGAAATTGTATCATTTGTGACCATTTCATTAAGTTGATGCACATATATAGACTCATAAAATTGGTAGAATACATTAGTAATTTCCTTGCTAATTATCTCCTTTCTCCTCCAAACCTCTGACATCTTTGTTGCTCAGACTCCATAGCCCAAAGGATAAGGCACTTGTCCTCTTAAGTTCCACCTTCTTGTACTGCATAAACCATAAAACAATCCACTTCACTAATCAATTTTCATATCTGCATTCAAATACAGGTTAGTGATTTTATCTAAGAGATTTCCCTTTATGCTGGAAAAGAATCATCCTAAAGTGAGGAATAGCTATTGTAGAGACAGTGGTCAGCATTCCTACATGCTCTCATGGTTGCTCCCTTGGTGTGAGGGACTTGACATCTGAAGGTATAGTTTTGGGAGGTAACATCGGTTATTCAGCCTCAGGATGGGTATTTACTGTTTTAACACATATCAAGGATTTTGATAAATGCATCCAATTTTGAAACAAATCCTCAATAAATTCTGAAATGAGCTCCAAAAATAAAGTGTCTTCCACTAGGACACTTTTTTTTTTTTGACAAGTCAATATAGATTTCCTCTGTAAGACATTAATGATTTCTCTTTAAGCTAGAAACCCACTACCCTCTTCTGCAGAATCAGATGAATCTTCTAAGAGGTACAGAAAATATGACCCATACACACTAACAGTATTGAGAGAATGAATTGACCAGTGAGGCCTTCTTTCTGGTTTATATCCCAATTATTAGGATAGCTTTTGTAAGTGGCACAAGCAAAATCTCAAGGTATATTGCATAGTTTTAAGCGTAGTAGAGAGCTTCAGCCATATCAGCCTTTGCTGGATGGGAATTTCGGCAACAATATGAACCTTCGTGAATTTTCCGTACAATACGAATATGGTACTGTCAACATATTTTTTATTGCCTTTGATAATATACTTCATGTCTTTGATAGCCCTTCACCCATAAATCTAGAAAAATAGCCCAAGAACCTGAAAAGCATTAATAAAAAACCCTAAAAAACTTAAAAATATTATCTAAATAACCAAACTTTTACGGAATGAATTATTTTCTTAGTTATTGCATATTCCTGACACTGAAATTCTTCTAGAATTTGGAACAAAATGCATATTTTCAAGCATTAATAAAAAACCCTAAAAAACTTATAAATATTATTTATATAACCAAATTTTTAAGGAATGAATTATTTTCTTAGTTATTGCATATTCCTGACACTGAAATTCTTCCAGAATTTGGAACAAAATGCATATTTTCAATTATTTATAAGATATACAATCCCATAATCAAACCGTACTAGATTTTCTCATCACATATTTTTTTGGTACCAAACCATATTCAAATCCATATTCATATTTGAAACTTGTTACTATAGTTATCAGCTAGCTTTGATAAATGTCTGATGCCTTTATACACTCCCGTAATGGGACCACGCTGGATTTTCTCTTTACATATTTAAATCCATATTTGTATTCAAATATTGTTACTACGCTTATGAGTTAGCTTTGACAAAAGTCCTTTGCCTTTATTTATCATGTTTTAAGTTTTAACAATAAATGATGAAGAGGCCACATAAAATTTAACCCCCCTTGACCCCAAATATAAAGGTCAAAACGCATCAATATCAAAGGATTAAATACATCTACTTGCTTTGTTCCAATATGGCCCATTCGAACTTGCTCCAACCCAAATGTAGGCAACCCTATAAACAGGAAAGCTTTTGGTCTGCATCTTCTCCTATTAGTGAAATTATCTACTACATGTATAATCCAACTTTGAGGCCCTTTATTGTGGACTATAGTTAAGTGCCTCACAAAGGTACCATCTACTACATATACATTACATCTCTTGTTTATCGAGTTTTTTTTCCTCGAAAATAAGCGTAAATTTATTATCATTTGAAATAAAATTACATTTTGTAGATACATGTCAAGCATGCATTCAAATATAAAAGGATCACAAGGATCCCGCACAATGGTGGCTTAATGCCCGAATGACTAATCAAAGAAGAAAAAACACAAACCAAGATTGCCTAGCGGCTAGAATACTAGTAGAAAACATCCACTTTTCCTTTCTTCCCCTTCTTTATTACTTCCTTCCAAACCCCTGTGGAAGGTTGGATGGTAACTAAGTCGAATCCCCTAGATATGCAGAAGGGGCGAGTTCCTTTTCCGATTCGGAATTCTCGAATACATGGCATCTTTTGGTTCCTCGTATCACCTCGTTCTTCGTTATTGTTGCTTCATGCTCTGCAGGGGTTGGAGTAATTGCCATCTTTGTGTTATGGTTGAGATCTGTCGACTATGCAGGGAGATCTCCCTGTGTTGTTGTTTCATTCGTAACCTCATTTTCTTTGCTTGGGGGGTCCCTTTGGTCCTCCTCTTCTTCATCATCAGAAGGAGGGGGCTACTAGGCTTTCCACGTTCTTTGTTTTGCACACGCGCCCTTTCCTCTTATTTGCTAGTTTTTTTACCGAAGGGGAGTTGTTTTGAAGATGACCAGTTTGGTTGCATACACGACATCTAAAGGTCATGTTTTCATAATCTAAAATCTGTGTCCATTGAAGTGTCGATTGATCAGATGTATACGATCTGGCAAAACCCCCGATGAGATCGATCTCCACATAAATGTAGGCATATGTGAGAAGCCCCTGTGTTATTATCTCATTATCTGATTTGATGAAATCTCCCAGTACATTTCCAATGGCTTCAAGAACTTGATGGTGCTAGAAGGGGAGTGGGAGATTAGGCATTCGGACCCAGATGGACATTTTTGTTACTTCCATAGTGAATAACACGACTCTACCCTAGAACAACGGTCCTTCCTCTAAAATTGTCTAGTAATCTTCTTTTGAGGAAGGATGTATGATGAAGAAACCCTTCAAACATAAGTAGATGTTGCATTTTGTAGTCTAGTTTGCATGGATCCATCAATACAGGGCCTCAGTTTTAGGCCAAAAACCATTAGATCGACAAATAACTGCCTCATTGTGAAAATATGAGAACATGTTATTTACCTATGAATTTCGGATCTCGATCTTTGGGTGTTTCTCCATCTTTTCCACTATGTAAGGCCTGATCAAAGTCCCAATAGGAGTTGTGACCTTTGCATGTTCTACACTCCCTTTGACCGCTTCTTTGTAAGAAACTGAAGACCCTGGCCCTAATCCTCCATGTAAAACTGGTAGCAAGGAAAGAGTGGATCCTCTCCTTATTTTGTATTCTTTGAGGGTCCTCTCGTCCTGAAGGAGTCTTCCTTCTGAGATGAGTCTTTGCTCCACTGTGGGGAGATCCTCTCGTTGTTGTATTTTGTGACTGACTCTCTCCACAAAGTCCCCATCATTAACCCAAATCAAAATGGATCTGCCAACCAGTGTTTCTATGAATATTTAGAAAGTCCTCGCCTCTTTTGGGCATGAAACCTGCTCCTCAGCAGTCAGCTCTGCTTGGATCTAGTGTCTAGTAGGTGTTGAAAAGTGAAGATCTGGGCAAGCAGAGTTGGATCCACACCCTAAGACTTCTTGGTGTTGAATCAGTTCTTTTGTGTTGATTTTTGGTAGCATCGAATGTGCTCTAAGCCTCAAAATTTGCAGGGATGCTAGGACACATGTATTCCAAAATACCTAGAAATCATTTTGGGAAATTCCACTCGAAGACAGTTTTATTAAAATAAATAATTATTTTTACTGGAGGCCTAAGTCTAAACTTAGGAAATTAAAAGGTATTAATTAAACTTGGGGTGAAACTTCTAGAAGTAGACGAGAATCAAGCCAAAATGATTTGAGCCATTGATTAGAATCTAATCTGGGTCGTCGATTGATCAACGAGGGGATTATAAGAAGAGGCTTGATGGGCATTTGGAACATACAAAGAGTGAGAGATCAACAGATCAATTTCTGAAGAGAGCAGCGCAGCAGTTGTCGGAGAAGTGATCGAGGTGATTTCTTGTAGTGAAGGGTGGAGATAATTTTCCAAAGGAATTTTTCCCGAGTTGGAGAGTGCAAGGCAGAAAGGGTAGAAAAACATCTAGAGAGGCTGATGCAAGGCCACACAAAGCTACGCGGTGGCAGCGCAAAGCTTCAAAGGGAGTTCGAAATTTTGCTGAGGAAGAGTCAAGATCAAGTGGTGGAGCCAAGGTGTGAGACCGAGAGGACAGAGGGCCGAAGTTTCCAACCAACAGAGGATCAGAGGAGGTGCAGCGCAGTCCCAGCAGCAGTCACGCAGTGGCTGCTTGGGTGTGATGTAGTGTAGCGTGAAGATTGCGCAAAGGCTCATCTCTAGCACAGATCAGTGCTGGATTTTCCAGTGACAGGTTGAGATCATCTCACTACTTTTTGTCAAGTTAGATCTCTGTATAGGATTGCCAATTTGGGCATCCGAAGAATTGTACTCATAAATTACTACTTAATAATACAAACCCTCAACTGTTGCATCGGTTTCCCACATTGGGTTTTTATGGGAACATTAGTCCAAAAATAACGATGGCACTTCTGTGTGTTATTTCTTTCTTGCTCAGATTCTTGTTTCCACATATTATTTAAAGTTGTGAACGCTGCAGTTGTATTACTTCGATATTTACAGTAGAACACATTAAATAAGTTGCATGGATTGACAAATAGGAGAAGTAATATTAGTTTGTTGCAGTAGTGATTCAGGGATTCTCAAATTTTCACATTTTGCCCCCTCCTGTCTTCCACAACAAGTGGGGAAAGACATTTTTGACAGATCTCCCTTGAGTGATCTGCATGCCAAAGGATAAAAGGGCACGAGAACCGAAACTTTTGACCTCCAAAGGCCCCCATGCTCCTGAAAATAGAATTGGTGTGAAGAGAAAATAAAAAAATCAGCTTTGTTGAGCTCATTCCCAAAAAACAACCACTGAGGGCACTTTACGCAAACCATAAAGTCGCAAATGCGGAGTCTTTCCACTGCTGGCAGATTTGGTTGTGTCTCTCTGACTTTCCCTAGGGGTTCAATAAGATCTGCGTCTCCCAGTGGTGACCCCCCACGAAAAGAAGGTCAAGCTCTAGATCCTCTATAGCATATGGACTGATATGCGGAGCTGAGAACCCTAGTTCGCAGAGTGGCCTCTATTTTCTAGTATAGGATTTACAATTGGTAGGGTAGGTTGTCTTGTTTATCAAGGTTACAAATAACCCTATTTTATTTAGTATTTGTTATCTTCCAAATCTAGATTGTTTCTTTTCTGATATTGCTCCCCAAGACATGCTTAACATAATCTTTACAATGTACACTACAAAAACTATTATTTTCTGGTCAAGGTTTGCTCAATTTCATAGTTATCCACTGGGGACCGATTTCCAGGCTTAGAAACCAAGTTGCACTTTAAAGCATTCACCTATAGACTCTTTATTGTAAATATTACATTTGGGTACCCAACAAAAGATTGAGTTCTTTACATCTAGAGTATTTATTACTTTTGCATTTTCCTAGAATATGATATTATTGTATCGTCAATGCAAAATTCATTTCTTACATATATAAAGAAAATTAAAGAAACCAATAATTAAAAACCAAAACTTAGGTCTCTTCAACTCATGCATGACTAGAAGAAAATACTAAATAGTCCCAATTTGAGACAAGATTCTCCCTCCATTATGGATCTTATTTGAGATAGCATTAACTTAATAATCGTGAGCTTGATAATCTTGCATGCGTGTAAACCCACTCCATCATGGATTTTATTCAAGCTAGTACTAAAACTTGTTTTGTTCAACTTACATGCCTTCCAAACCCATCCATTATTGCTAATGACCAAATCATAGTTTAAAATTTAAGGTTAACTAAGTTCTCTTAGTTAGAGAAACCACATGACACACACCTCTATTCATTCATGATTATATATGAACTTCATATGTCTAAACTACTATTTATTCATGATTATATATGAACTTCAAACGTTTAAAGTACAACTTCAGTAACATGATTGTAGCAATTAATTGACCCATAGCAAACCTTAAACCAACAGATGAATAACCATTTCTACGTCCTTAAAAGTTTAAACAAACCAAGCCAAATTTGACAATTAAATTGAATTTTTCATTGCATTCTAAATTTCAATCATGGTATAATAAGTGTATATATAGATAGATTGATATTTTATTTGTACTGAGTTATATAAGACACTTGCAAGCATTATATGAAAAACTTATGACAACAAGAAAGGGGGTGATTTAACAAATTTGACCTCAAAGTTTTGTCTCCCTTGGATTTGCACGTCATACAATTAGCTCAAAAAGGACAACTCATAGGAAGATTAAACATTGATGTAGTTGGAGATATGGAGGCTCTCTGAACCACTCTTAGAAACACGTTATCAATATGGCTTGCTATCTTTCTCTCATCATTTATCTACAAGCATTGGCATTCTACTTGGATGAGGAGTTGAAGAGAATGCTTTCATCTCCAAGATGACTCCCCAATCGACCAATCTTGTTCTACAATACATTCAAACCCTAAACCATGTCATCAGAGAATGAAATGGATGCTCATAATAGGTTCAATATCTAAATATTCTACAATTCTTTTATATGTTTTACTAGGTTCAATGTATATCTATTATGCAATCACTATAACGATTGTTTTCATGTCCAAATCAAGAATATTCCCCTTTTTGGTATTGCAACAAGAATTTTTCCTATGTATATCCATTATAAACCTCTGAAACTCACTTCTAAAATAATAGTTTTATCATAGAAATTGGAAGTGATATTCAGCGAAGTGTTTCGATTTTATTTCCTCTTAATATGTAACTATACAAGGAAAGGGATACTTGTCATATAACTTTCATAATAGTGTGTGATCCTTGAGGCCATAGGAAGCCTCAAGGAGAGACTCCAACATGAGATACAATGTTATACATAGTTTGTGAAGTGTATGCTTGATGTGGTAACCTTACGTTGGCTATAATATTCTCAATATCTTCAGTGGTTAAAGTCCTTAGTGAACTAGAGTCACGTATCATTTGAGTAAGCAATAAAATTTAAGTAACCTAAAGTTGTGCATAATAGTTGGTACAATTTTTACAATTATTTTAAAAATAGACTAATAAATTCCTTTTGATCTTCTCTCTCACACACACATACACATATATTGATAACCCTTTTTCAAATAGATGAGAAAATATGCAAATTTGTTGTGAATCCCCTCTTTCTACATCATATATTGTCATATTGTAATGTTTAAACATGGGTAAAGAGATTTTGGAAGCCAAAACGCCTAATGGTGGAGTTTGTGTGCGTTCTTTGTAAAGATTGCATACAAGTAGATATGGTCATAGAGGAAGCTGCTAGACAAGAGAAACTCAGAGTCAAGAAAACAAGAAGAGTCCTTGCATGCATACAATCATTGAGATATAAAGTTGATTCGTACACTACGTAGAAAACATTTTTATCAAGGATCCTTGATGGATTAAATTTTAAGTACACCAATTAGCTCTAGATCAATTAGGGTATTCTTAATAGAGTTTGACCCACATGATTATGTTAAGAGCTTTGGCATAAGTATTGATTATGGCTTCTGTCCACTTTGAAAGTGAGCACTTAGCTTTATGTCATTTCATTCATATACTCATCCACCTTAAAAGCACAATTTGGATAAGAGCATTTGACCCTTAGGGAACTTTTTGGGGTTGTTACACACCTTTCCAGGCAAACACTCCCCTTATAATGCCACTTATCAACTTTTCAATGAGAGAAATCCACCTATTTTGGCATATCCTTGGCCTTTACTTCACCTACTAAGAGGGCAATCCACTTCTTTCACCTTCTCTTGCTAGTTTATTGGGATTTTCATATATTTTATTTATCGTCTATCTTAGTATCCTTCTAAAGGGAAAATATTATATCTTATTCTATGTATGTACTATGAACCCCTTCCTTAGAGTAATAAAAAGGATGGAAGTCATTGTCTTTGGCATCGATTGTTTTAGTCTTGATCTATTGCTTTGTAGGGCTTTGATCTCTCGGGATCTATTTGGAGCAGTAGTATGCTGGTGAATTGTGCATGTTGACCACTAAAGTGGCACCTGATGATTATATGAAGACTCCACACCCAAGGATGATCCAAATGACACTTGTACCATCATATATTATCAGTCAACAAAGCTTTTTAACTCTACTTTTATCTTCTCATCATCTTTCTTGTACCCATATTCCACACCCAGCGGGGAATTGTAATAAATGATACTAGTAATGATGAGTTTTTTGAGTTTGTAACAGACCTAGAATGTTGGGACTCTATCAGCAAACGAATACACCTTGGGGTTTTTTTTTTATCTGGTTAATTATCCCTTCTTTTTTAAAAGCAGATAATTTTTTGGGTTTTTTCACTCACTTTTTACCCCAAAGTCAAGGTGACGGTTTAAAGGTTGAGCACCTAACACATCTTAGTGTTTAGAGTCGATGTATATTACCATACTAGATCACACAAAAAAATTCGTGAAATTTGGCTAAATCTAAGTTGGATTTTTTAATAATTAAAAATTTCCCGCAAAACGGAATTTTTTAATTATTTTCTATGTAATGATATAAATAAGTGGCCTTAGGAAATGCCTAGAGCGTGTGACTACTTGAAGTTCATCCTCAAAGACTCAACATTATCCTATGACCCACTTTGGTGAACAAAAAACGACTTATAGTACCTCAAAAGCCGATTTTCCTAATGACAGTGGCAAAAATGAGGAAAAATTTCAAGAAATTCAATAATTGGGATTCTTTTTCCAAAGTAAAAGAAAGTCAAACAAGTGACATGGCAGTTCCAGTGAAGGTTAGAGGTGATACGGCAATCATGTGGGGCCCACTAAGCAAGCCACAACTCAAGTCAAAGTTTCAAATCAAAGTCAAAGGGTAGTCAAATGCAGTCAACAAAGTTCCACGTTGAAGTTCATAAGGCACCTCAAATTATTAAAGTTCACTTTGGATTTAATTTAAATCAAGTTCGGAATTAAAAGTGCAAAGGTAAACTAAGTTAGTGGGAATGGACCCCACCTCACTATATATGATTTACGTATAACTCAAAGAAACAAAAGGCACATGCTAAATTCAAAGGTCCATGCTGGCCCACTTAAAGTTCAACGCATATGTCACAGGGAGTTATGTTGCAAGCAAAAATGAACACGAGTTTGGTGAGAGTTAAATGATTTCTTTGTTGAAGATTTGGTTGGCCACTTGGATACACGTGACTCCATGCAAACAGTCCATATGCTTCCAGCGAGTCCCAAAGATATATGTACAATAGCAAATAAGCTCCACGCAGACCCAGTTTCAACGCAATTGTCACAGCTACAAATCAGCGAGTGAAATGAAGTATATTTTGAAAGATCTAATGGAAAAATTAGTGGAGGCTTGTCCCCACTCACCCAAACAAGCATATGTATGCAACACATGTTTGCCAGCATCCACTTATGTCCCACTAGCAGCCAATAAAAAAGCCAAATACGCAAATCTGTTTGGGAGTTGACAATAGAAGATCACACGATGATTTTGATTTATTTTTACCTCAGATTTTGTGGGAGTTTTCTCCCCTCGAGTCTCACTTATTTCACGCTTGGCAACCACATAACAAACAAACAAAAATGGCACATGAGGAAAGGGAATACACGTTGGCAACTTAAGGAGATTGTTGACTAAAATCTACAGCAGTTCATTGGAAACCTACAAGCAGTCATCTCTCCACATGTAGCCTGACTTTACATTGGTATCTGCTCCATGATGCCACTTGCTGACACATTCTACATTGGGATCGATTCCCATAGTTCTATATAATAGAGCCTTGAGCTCTCATTTGTATCATTTGAAAATGAGCTATTGTGCTTGGGGAATAGATGCTCTTATGTGCACTTATGTTCTATTGCAATAAAAAGGCTTTGGGGTTTCACATATGAGGTGTTGTTCTTTTTGAACAAGGTAATGTCTTGATCATTATGTTTCATTTTTTACATATGCTATTGTGTTCATTAGTTTCCATTATGCCTTTAGAGATTTGTTAATGTGCAGCTATTTCACGTTGGCATTTGGTTTTGAGAGTTTGCTCTAAATAAAGTTTTAGTTGACTTTCCAATAAATCTCTAAGATCTTTTTATCATTGTATTTCTTTCAACCCATGTGGATCTAATGTTTATTCGAAGTTGTGTAGAGACATCTCTTGGATTAAGCCTCAAGCGTGAGGAAAATTCTTGGAAGAATCATCCCACTTTTGAGCAAGTTCATTGAAGGACTCGCATTTGTCATCTCCCAAGGCTTCACCCAAAATTGTGTTGCAGGATCCTTGGTTTTTAGCTTGTGTTTTCAAAATCCAATTTCAATTAAAATCATGTCTCAATTTCTTGTGCTAATAACGATTTTATTTCGCTATTGAAGAGCATGTTGAAAATTACGCAAGAATTGGAGTTTTGCTCCAATTTCTTAGTCTAAATTTTGTAAAATATTTGTAGATTATATTTGCTAATTTTCCTCTTGTTTTACACTAAGTTTGAGTGTTGGTTTAGCAGAAAATTCAGATCTATTTAAGGACTATACCCTTCTTTTGTGTTGATAGGATTGAGAAAGCTAAAGTTTGAAAAATATTTGTTATACAACCCCAAGGGCATTTGAGGATCAACTTTAACTTGTGTTTTCAAAATCCAATTTCAATTAAAATCATGTCTCAATTTCTTGTGCTAATAACAATTATATTTCGCTATTGAAGGGCATGTTGAAAATTAGGCAAAAATTGGAGTTTCGTTCCAATTCCTTGTTTAAATTTCAACATGCTCTTCAGTAGCGAAAGATAAATTTTGTAGAATATTTGTAGATTATATCTGCTAACTTTCATCTTTGTTTTACACTAAGTTTGAGTGTGGGTTTTGTAGAAAATCCAAATCTATTTAAAGACTATGCTCACCTTTTGCGTTGATAGTATTGAGGAAGCTACAGTTTGAAACTCTAACTATTTGTTGTAGGACCCCAAGAGCACTTGAGGATCAACTTTAAGTAGGTCGTGATCAATCCTGGATAGCAGCGAATTAGCTTGGTCATGGGCCTTTGTACACTTGTAATTTTTAAATTTCAATAGTTGTTTCTTGGTTATCGTGGTTGCCACTTCTTGGAAGCAAATGTCGGTTCTTATAGACTCTTATTTTGTAATTGTCTCTTCCATATTTTGGGCAGCTCATTAAGGGGCCTTTTAGTCATTGTAAAAAGCTAATAAAAGATCTATTTTTTGTGAGAGATTGAGTTTTACCCATGGCATCCTTCTCTCCATTTAGAGAGAGAAACATGTGGGTGAATTAACATTTGCATCTTCTCGTTTTCCATTTTAATTGCATGCTTAAAATTTACACAACTTTACTCATCACATTTTTATTTTGTTCAAATAAGTTTGCTACAATTCAACTTAAGGTTTTGCATTCTCTATTTTATATGTCGATTTGGGCTACAAACACTTTACTTTGAACAATATACTCTTCACATGTTCATTAACTTAATTTTATATAATGCATTTTAATCTCAAATTTCAAATTCAAGTCCATTTCTTTTACAAAGTTAATCAATCTTGAGTTCATCTAATCACAAGCATTGTTATTTACTTATATGCAAGACATCTCTCAAGTTTTATTTGCTTTTGGATAAATCACAAAACTATCACAAGGCTAAGCAAATATTTTCACAAATCTTACATGTGTATACAATCTTGTGTTTAAGGCAATTTCTATCATTTACTTAACTTTTGTAAATTTACTTGCATGACATAGTAGGCATATCAAACTTATTATATTTTACAAGTTTCCAAAGTCTCATTCAAAATTAACCTCCAACTTCAGTTGGTTGTATAGACATTTAGTGACCCTCCACCTCTATTGACTCTTCACTGTGACATCTGAATTTTCGGGTGAGGGTGAAGTCTCAGGATTGCAGTTCCATTGAAATTTTGCTTTTAGGGTTTAATTAAAACCTTTTTTTGCAATGTTAATCAATCTTGAGTTATTTAATCACAAGCATTGTTATTTACTTACATGCAAGGCATCTCTCAAGTTTTATTTGCTTTTGAATAAATCACAAAACTATCATAAAGCAAAGCAAATATTTTCACAAATCCTACATGTGTATGCAATCTTGTGTTTAAGGCAATTTCTATCATTTACTTAACTTTTGTAAATTTGCTTGCATAACATAGTAGGCATATCAAATTTATTGCATTTTACAAGTTTCCAAGGGTCTTATTCAAAATTAACCTCCAACTTAAGTTGGTTGTATATAGACATTTAGGGACCCTCCACCTCTATTGACTTCTCACTGTGAGATCTGAATTTTCGAGCGAGGGTGAAGTTTCAAGATTGCAGTTTAATTGAAATCTTGTTTTTAGAGTTCAACTAAAAAAATCAACCAAGAGCACATTTACATCATCATTTTACTTTACTTGCAATTTCTCATTTTTCTATCTTGATGTGTTTTGTGTTTTATTTGCAAATATCATTATTTTCATTTCAAGAAACATTTATGATGCAAGTATTGTGAGTCATTTACCTTTGCAACAATTCAATTTTCTTGTACTTAGAATATTGATCATTGGTGTAGTTCCATTTCATGTTATTACTTTGATGATCATTATGCTCATGAGTAATTCATGTATCTTGTTATCTAGGGCATTTTCTTCCAAAATACTATTTCCTTTATAGTTGCAATTGGTGTTCATATGCTTATTCTAGTCTAACATTTGAATTGTCTATCGTTGTATCTTGATTTCATTTTTTGAGCAAGTTATTGTTATTTACTTGAATGCACTAGTCTATACTTTGAATATATAATTGAAATTTGCACATTTATATGCTTGCTTAATTCTTGGAAACAAGTTATTTTTGACAAGTAATCCAAATTAACTTTCCTCCTAGAACTTCATATCACTTTTAACTTGACTTTTTATCACTTTTAACTTGACTTTTTATTAGGGACCACCCCCCTTAGCTAAACTAGGGGATAGCTTAAGATAGAGAGAATCGGGAACAATGTGACAGCCCCTTCTCTGAGTTCCCTGATGCTAACCACACCTTGTGGAGTTGACGGCTTTTCTCACTGACCTGTAGGTAGGTGTAGGGGGCAGGTGACAACAGTACCATCCCCTTGTTGCACCGTGAACATGGTTATTTGAATTTCAGCCTCTTTGCAGTGTAATCGGAAGGAGTTCAATGTGATCTATCATGATTTTATTCCCCTTGATTTCCTTGGCGTTGTTTTGAATCAAGCAATATTTTTGTTGTGTATTTAAGTCACTGTCATTACTATAATTTGTTTAGCATCTTTGCTCTTCATCATGGTTAAAAAAACGATATTTGCATTTTACGACTCCATGGTACCCTCAGGATCAAGGCACAGATTGCTTGTGATTAATTTTCAGCACTTTGGATTTATCAAAATTTGCAAATTTGATGTTTTATTGAGCAAGAAATTTACAGATCTGGATTCTGATCAACATATTTGAGTACTACAGTTTCAGATTTCAGATTCTGGGTTTATTGCACATATCTATAGTAGATCTGAACTCAGATCTGATTTTTTTACATTTCTGAGTTGGAGATTTAGAGTTTAATGGGCATATTTATTGCAGATATGAACCTTTATCACCAAAAATTAGGGTTTAAAACTGTGGCTTTGGTACTTTATTGGGCAGATCTAAATCTGATTTGTCTTTTAACAGAAAATAAAAGTTCCAGACCAACAGATCTAGCGTTTACACATTCAGCTTTAAACTGTAATTTGGGTCTATTAACATATTAGGATTTCCAGATTGCAGATTTAGATTACTATTTGTCCAATCTGTTGTGTCTTTGAAGGATAATTCGGTTGTCAGTGGGATGTAAAGCATTCTTATTACATGTTTCGGCTGATAACTTACATATTTACAAATTTATTTACTCAATTTTGGGTCAAGTAGGTGATTCTTATTGCAGATTTCCCATGTACATTAAAAACCTAATTGGGGATTGCCCTGTAAGACTAGCACACAGTAGCCTTAGAGCAAGAAAGGGTCTGCGTGTGGTGATAGTGGCACAATCCCCGATATGTCCATTTGTAATCTTTCCATGAAAGAAATTGCTGGTCAATTTTGGATGATGACGTAATCAAAGTGGTTAGAAATGGCTATTAAACATGTCATGGGTAATCTTTTTATTCAAAAATGCCAATAAAGTGAGATTCTGTTGAAGTAGATCTCTCTGGACAACTATCTTCAATGACCCCTCTTAGATTTGGTAACATGGTCAAGCTGCAGCAAGTTAACTATCTGGATGCCATCATGTATCCTCATTTTGCATATAGAGCTCTCAAACAGAAAATAAAGCTAAGTTGCATGGAAATGTTGCCCAATCCGAATATTCTGTTTTTTAGAAGTCAAGATAAAGATATGGGGATGGCATCCTTAGAATCATCAGCGTAGGCTAGTGAACCTAACCCAAGGAGACTTGAAACAGGCACCTACCAGCGCAGAACTAGCCAAATGCACTGCGACATTTGCAACAACCTGTTAAGCTAACCCCTTGGGCTAAATGACACATGCACACACATTAAAAGAAAAAGAACATAGACCAAAACCATAGAAAATTCAGATTTCAAAATAAATTTCACTCCAAATTGCTCTCCTAAATTCAGAAATGTAGACTGGTATAAAAAAAATCGAGTTGTCTTTAGTGCAACTTTTTGGAAGCTTTTCCGGTGGGTTTTTCCGGTCTAATTTCTCTAAAATTTGGCAGGAATTTATTGAAATCACAAGCTTGATGGGTAACCCCTGCACAATCGAAGTACCCTATGGGTTTTTGAGGGTGTTGAATCCATAAATACAGTCAAAAAACCAGTTTAAATAATACGAAGTCAAGGTTTCACCTCAAATTTTTCCGCCGGATTCCAACACCAGAAGATCCAAAAAGTCGCACTAAAGGCAACTCCTAAGAAAATCAGACGTCTGTGTTTTAGAGTGTGGGAGGGACTATTTTATAGGCAAAAGTTAGGATTTGTGTCCCGTTATATTTGGATCCATGGAAATCCAGACCCTAGGTCCTCCATAGGCGGCTCCAGTCAGATAGAAATCAATAATTGTTCAGTTCATACGGCAACAATCAATCATGAAAATATGATGAAAACATAAGCTTTGGCAGCACCTATCTATGATTAGGAACATGTTAAAAAGGCCAATCCTTGTCATTGGCAGCAGCAGGGAAAGAAGAAGAGACAAATGAATAAAAAAAATGCATGAGGAATGATTTTGAAAATATGGTTGACATGACTTGTCAAGGGCAAGGGCTGGTAAGATTCTATTCAAAGGCTCCAGCATTCAAAGGGTAATGTTGTTCTCCTAAATTCAGAAATGTAGATTTCACTCCAAATTGCTCTCCTAAATTCAGAAATGTAGACTGGTATGAAAAATCAGACTTCTGTGTTTTATAATGTGGGAGGGACTATTTTATAGGCAAAAGTTAGGATTTGTGTCCCGGGTATATTTGGATCCATGGAAATGCAGACCCTAGGTCCTCCATAGGCGGCTCCAGTCAGATAGAAATTAAAAAAAATTCAGCTCATACGGCAACAATCAATCATTAAAATATGATGAAAACATAAGCTTTGGCAGCACCTATCTATGATTAGGAACTTGTTAAAGAGGCCAATCCTTGTCATTGGCAGCAGCAGGGAAAGAAGAAGAGACAAATGAATTAAAAAATGCACGAGGAATGATTTTGAAAATATGGTTGACATGATTTGTCAAGGGCAAGGACTGGTAAGATTCTATTCAAAGGCTCCAAAATACAAAGGGCAATGTTGCTCTCCTAAATTCAGAAATGTAGATTTCACTCCAAATTGCTCTCCTAGATTCACAAATGTAGACTGGTATGAAAAAATCAGACTTCCGTGTTTTAGAATGTGGGAGGGACTATTTTATAGGCAAAAGTTAGGATTTGTGTCCCGAGTACATTCGGATCCATGGAAATGCAGACCCCAGGTCCTCCATAGGCAGCTCCAGTCAGATAGAAAATAATAATTGTTCAGTTCATACGGCAACAATCAATCATGAAAATATAATGAAAACATAAGCTTTGGCAGCACCTATCTATGATTAGGAACTTGTTAGAGAAGCCAATCCTTGTCATTGGCAGCAGCAGGGAAAGAAGAGACAAATGAATAAAAAAGATGCATGAGGAATGATTTTGAAAATATGGTTGACATGACTTGTCAAGGGCAAGGACTGGTAAGATTCTATTTAAAGGCTCCAAAATTCAAAGGGCAATGTTGCTGCAAAATCTAACAATCCTAGTGCAAAGGCTCGCTAGGCAGACCAGACCTTAGGACAGAAAGAGATTGGTTGCCACTGTCACCTTAGCAACCTTTCTCCCACTTAGTAGTATTCAACCACAAGGGAGGTTTCCCTAATGATCACCTAAGTGAGATATTGAATGAGAATGGCTGAAGGCTAAGTTACCAGGAAACGTAAATGGATACGGATACGGATCCACCAGACTTTTGAAAAGCTACGATCCAGATACAGTGGGGAAATACCAAATATACATACACTAATATTTTTTTAATTTTAAAAAACATATTCAAAGTTAAAAATCTAAAGCATCCATGAATGACAATATTAGAACTGAAATCACTAGTTAATTCATAAATCTGAAGATTGAAATCATGATCCGCCATGCTTTATACAAAAAGAATAATTGTTAATACAAAAATGAGTGTTTCATCAATGATCACTCTATTGATATGATGATGTACAGTAGGTCTAACTACATGTCAAAAAGATGGCTCTATACGTTCATCAATTGAATATCTCTACATCTTAATAAACCTGTCATCTTCCTTGACATTTGGCTTGTACATTGTTTGACAGCATGCTATAGTCTATGTATCATATTGTTCTAAGAGGACTCTTCACCTAGAGTTGGATGGGATTACTCTAATGAAATTATTAATGGCACAGCCATCCTTTGTACACTACATATTATTATATGTATTGTCTTAAAGCTTTCTTGTTGGGATTATCAAAAATTGAAAATTAACATTTTGATATGTCAAACCTTCCCTAGTAGCTTTATCATGTATTATACAACCTATAGGTATTTAATAACTTATACAACTATACAGCCTACAGAGATTACTAATAAATGATCTAACTAAAAATCTAAATAGAATATTTAAAGAAAAACCAAAATCTCTAATGTTATTTGCTTGGGATTCGACATGTGAGAGCTAGTTCACATAGGATCTGTTTCAATAGTTGTTCGCATTATGGCTAATGAGTTGTCCTTGATGGCAACCTATTTGATAACGATGTCAACATTATAATAACAAGATGATTATGCAGTCTGGAGGTTATGGGACAAAGGAATGACAGCTCAAAGACAGATGGATGATAAAAGCAAAGATTGAGAAAGTATACGAGGATATCCTGAGAAGAAAGGTTGCGTACATATGCGGGTCTTGTGAGTAAATGTTGCGTACAAGATCTACACCATGGTATTTTGGATACCATGGGTCATTACCATGGTATTGGCCCATAGTATTTGGAGCAACAACAAATATTTGATCCCGTCAAAGAATACTTACAACATAACCAAGGTATTTACCTAAGGTATTGGCTAAGGCAAATACTATATAAAGAGATGGAGATCAAGGTGTTGGATGTGCAAGTATTGGGTTGTCTATGAATGATTACATCCAAAAGTGCACCAACGAGCAAGGAGAAGACTCAGATCTGAAATGTGTTGACATATATGCTTGATTGATTTACTTGTTGCAAATGTCTAAGTAGCTAGTATTGATGAAATTGTAATACTATGATCTAAATGATTTATTCATAAGTATGTAGTGTTGACAGTAAAGGTTGCAGAATGTGAAATTGTGTTTGCAGCGAAAGTTTGTCAGATATGCACGCAGGTGTGTTTGGGAATAGTCGCATACATACGGGGATCCGTCTTTGTGGGGTTGCGTATATTTTCTGTGAAATAATTCTTCAATATGTGCATATTTGTACGCAGGTGTTGTGCATGGTAAGCACATACATACACATATATGTTGTGGAAGTCACGTATACATTCTAGGGTTTTGCAACATGGCTTAATAATGACATTTGATCAGTTGTGTTCTGATTGTTGTTGTTTGTCGATGATATCTCTATTATGATGATTTGTATCTAACAATGTTGATTGGGTTAAATGATGAATGGTATATTGATTGATAATGATGTTGCAACATGGTGATCTGTGTTTGATTCAGTAATCTATGATTGGTTCAAGTGATCTTTGGATGATAAATTATCTATATATTATTCAGTGATTGATGATTCAATATTGAGTAATCTGATATCTGTACGCAGGTCTCATATAGAAAAAACATGTACATATGCGAGGCTTATTCAATACAGTCGCATACAAAATTTGATATTTGTTATTTCTAGTTGGGTTCTGCATTCAACAATTTGATACTTCAAAATTTCAATTGATCTACAATGTGACAGTGTCTCAGATTCAGTGCTTCAGTTTGTTTGGGTTTATGATTGATATGGATCCAGATTGAAAATTTGATGAAAAGTAGCCTACAAGTTGTGTGATGATTCTTTGACAAGGGAATCCAGTCTGAAATATTCTAAAAAGTGGTCCACAAGGAGCTGAGGGTTGCAACGTTCAGAAAGGGGGTAGAAGCTCCCTTCTGGTAGAAGCCGGTAAACAAGATCATGGGGATTGGAGCTCCCTTCCAATAGGTGTTACAGAACAAGAGAAGATTGTAGCTTTTTGCAGGTGGGTGTCTGCATACTAACAAGACTCTGCATTAATACAAATGTAATACTTTTCTTTAAAGGAGCTGAGGGTTGCAGCCTTCAGAAAGGGGGTAGAAGCTCCCTTGTAGTAGGAGTCGGTAAACAAGATCATGTGGGTTGGAGCTCCCTTCCAATAGGTGTTAGAGAACAAGAGAAGATTGTAGCTTTTTGCAGGTGGATGTATGCGTACTGAAAAGAGTCTGCATCAGTACAAATGTAATACTTTTCTTTATATCATAAGAAATAAGACAGAGACAACAACAATGGTGGTTTTCTCCCACATTGGGTTTCCACCTAAAAATCATGGTGTTCTATCTGTGTTTGTTGTGGTTTCTTTATGTTCTTTATTGCATACTGGAAGTAATTAATCTATTGATGCATTGATTAAGAATAATCATTTGATGAAATACAAAAGAATCAGTAAACTAGATATACACGGGTTTCCTTCTCTAAAGTAGCGTACATAAGCAGGTTGTCTTAATAACAATAGTGTATATTTCTCAAAATATAAAAATTGAAAGTTGGAACGAGGTATAAAAATTGGGATATAGTACAGGCGGATATAGTACAGGCAAAGCCTAGAAGTCCTAAATAATTGTTGTTGAAGATCAAGTACTATATTCCTAGATCAATTAGGGGGTTGTTGTAAGTTAAGGTTTTGCACATTTTCAACGATAAGGCAAGCGATGTCCTACTGTTGCCAAAGGTAAAGGCCTTTGGTGATTAATCAACAAAGAGACAAGACCTTCAAATATATACCAAAGATATAGGGTTTATAATGGAGTTTTATGGCATAAACTATGCATAAACAACAAAAGAATGATGATGTCAGCCCTAAAAGGTAGGGTTTAACATGCAATAATGTTAGATTTTGTTTTCATATAATTTATCAATGCATTTCCTACTTAAAGAGCAATAAAACAACAATCGTAAATCACCTTTTAGCAATTTTTCAAATAAAACCCTAGCCCTAACCCTAGATATATAGGAATTATCAAGGAGGAGAAATTTATTAAAGAATGGGGTTTGATCAACACTACTATGACTAGTGCCTTGTTTTAAATGGGCAAATGGAGTCTTCTAGGGAAAAAATCAATGTGAATGGCATCCAATGGAGTAAGGGGGCATTCCTTGTGAGGGGAGAATTTAAATTTATGAGATGCACACTTGGAGTTCTCTTAAAGGATTCCAAGAATACAATTTCACATATAATAGAGGAGCAAGATTTCAAGATAAATTCAACAATTTATATCATGGCACAATTAGAAACCCTACTACACAAATGTAACATGCAAAATATACAAAATATGCAGTAAACTTACAAAATTTTCCACGAGAACCACTTCAATCAATCCCAATAAACCATCTCCAAACAAAATACCATCTCCAAGAGAAACTCACACCACAAAATATCACATTTTCCCAAGTAGAGAAGAGAGAACTAATGCATACACCCAAAGATGTGATGAGTGAGTGATGATGAACAAATGAAATAAGGCCTCCTCCATTTATATGAGGTCTAACGTGCCTATTTCCCAATTCTACAAGCAAAGCCCTAAAACAGGTTTACTTAAGCATTCAACAAATGTGAGGTCGTTGTTGAGAAATCTAGGGCATAGCAATTAAGTGATTTCTCTTCTATTAGTAACTACTTGTGAGTGATTTTTGCTTCTTTATATTAGGATCTTCTTTTACTTAGGTTATTAGTGTTCTTCTTCATCAAACAACTACCAATGCATAAAACATAAAGAGACAAGAGACACAAAATATAGGCTATCGTCCAGGACCAAAACCTCTCACTCTTGAGAGGAAAACTTGACCAAATTCTTCTTCTTATAGAGATTCCAATTGACGAATACCAAGACCAAGACCCTTGACCTATTTGCCTATCCAAGACCAAGACACAAGTCCTCTTTCATAGATTCTCTTCCGAGCCCAAGGCAACACTAGTCAAGCTTCTGCTCCTTCCTTCTTTTCGGCTACCCTTCTTTTCGGCTACCCTTCAACTTTGGCTTCCCAGTCCTTCATTAGTTTCGACCTCCTAGAATTAGGCCTTCTTTGCATAGGGACTCTTTCTAGCTTGCCTCGGCTTCCTCTTAGACTTTTTCTTCTTCCAATTTAGCGATCTAAGAGGACTGTAACTCCTCTCGGCCTTACTGCAACAAATGACCTCCTTCTACGCATGTGTGACAACAGAATTACCCTAAGATAGATCCAAGAAAAATGAAGCTAAGAGCTTCGATTTTCTTCCTTCTCCCCTCGTTGATAATTAAGCTTCCTTCGCACTATTTTACTTCAAACTTGACCGAATTACTGTTTTGCAATTTCTCTCTGAAATGGGATCCAAACCAGGCTATTTATAGTTGTTTGCCCATGTATATAAGCCAACATGACATCAAGTTGAGTCGACATGTCAATTGCAGAGATGATTAATTCCATTTGAATTCTACTTGAAGAGGGATGCCTTGTGCTTGTCTTGAAGGGCTTTCAACCTTATCTAATGACTCATACAAAATGTAACATGCCCAAGAAAGGCCCTTCATACAAGACATTGACTCAATTTAACTTTATGAACAATCCTAAGGACTCATAATAAAAATAAAAATAAAATACCTTGCCCATGAAACCCATGAGACAAGCATTACAATAATAATTTGATTTTTCTTCTTTTCATCAATTACATAAAATCACAATTACACGTCATTATGAAGGCCGAACCTAATTACTTTTCAATAGTCACAAGGCAACCTCAATATAGCTCAAAAACACAACATAAATTCCAAAAATAGCCCACACATGTGGGAAATAATGTCCTCCACTATGATGTCACCCCCCATAAATGCTCAAGGTGCTACAAGCAAGTGACAAAATGGATCATGAGTGTTCCTCACTCCAAGAAAGGCTCAAAGTACATGTGTGTTCCTCCATAAAGTGCCTCCAAAACCATGACATCATCATAATTATGCCCCACGTCACCCTTCTAAGGGAAAAAGGAGTGACATGGCATCATCATGCCTAAGCGTTGGGGTCTCCAAGTGATATGCAAGCCCTCCAATGTAATCTCAAGGATAATCAACCATCATTTGGGCTCTAGTAGAAGCAAAGTCCATCAACAATGTCAAGGCGACCCTGGGGGCATCTTGGATCCATCCAGGCACATCATTCCAGTAGTCCAACACCTAACTTCATTGGCTTAGCATTTTAGCATCCGAGAGTACATGTGAGGGTCAAGTACCATGTAGAATCATCTCATAGCCCAATGTTCATCTCTAGAGGGGCAATGTTGCATCATCAAGTTCAAAATTGCTCTCTGGATGAGGTACAACATCCTCTTGAGTGTCATAGAAAGGGAGCAAGCTCATCTCTCAAGGGGTCTCTGTTGTTTTGAATCGTGATAATACCACTGGACAAAAATCCTCTCAAAATCTAGTGAAACCAATAATCATTAAGGGAAATAACCATTAGAGGATCATAGTGGACCATATCCAATTTTAGGGGCACAAAAACACTTCACACAAAACTCACCTTCAAATGTCTAACTAGATCAGGACATGTAAACAAGTTACCTCACGTATATTAGGGATGATTAGGTAAACAACCCGATTAGGTGTTTCCACCCCCCAAGGTGAAGTGCATGTCCCAAGTTAGACCATCAATCCATAGGTGTGTGTGATAATGAGGTTTATGGAGTGGGAAAGACTTCAAAGTAGTTTCCATAGCCACGTGACCAACTAATGGGGGTTCAACATCGTAAGCTTTCTTTTTCCACCCCTCTAGTGCACCTTTTACTTATGATTTATCTTTATTTGAGTGCATAACTAGGAGCCCAAGCTTGCTTTTATGTTATCCAATATCCCTTTAAGATGAGGCAATTTGTTGCTCATCAGGGTTGGGACTTTCAAGAGTTATTTTCTTTAGATGAAGCATTAAATGCTTGAGGAACTGGGTGATGACTAATGTGGGGAATAGAGCTCATATGCTAGACTTTTTCTACATGCTAAATATAGTCCCAGCCATTTTTAAGGCTTTTCATTCTCTTTCATTGTGGCTTTATGCGTTTATCTTTCTTTTGCCTACATCAACCTTTTCGGCCAAGTTTCCAAACCCCAACTCAACGATGTGGATGAAAGGTGCCAATCCCAATGACTAATGACCACCAACCCAAAGAATAGAGATGGACAACAAGGAGAGATGGAAAATAATAAGTATGGATTATCTTGAATATGCTATTTCAATTAGTGCTCTTCCTAAGCCCTAAGGCCTCAAAGGAGGTCCCACTATACTAGGGCCAAAGACTACCGCCCAAGTAAAGTGTGGGAACTATAATACAATCAAGATCAGTCAATCATCTAGTTTGCCTCGTGTTCCATATTAGTATTCCCATAACATTAAATGAAAGCACATGATCGCAAAATGGATAAAGTACCTGCAATATATGACCCCCTTTTCTTCAAGAAAAAATTCCAGATGGTAGAGAAATCTGACTAAGGGAATAAGTGTAGGATCCTAGCATCATATTATGTGCTCATAAAATAGGGTTGTTGGTTGGTTGGTTGTTCAAAAAGGAGAAAAAAATTCTCCTAGGGTTTACCCACTTTTTGGTGGGTAACAAACAATATAGAAGAGCATGCATAATATCAAGTGATATCATTGTTGCAACTTGAAACTAGGACAACTAAAGGCCCATTCTCCTTCAAGTCAAGCTCAACCTATAGTTGGAACCCGCACTTTAAAATGGAATTTTGGTTATGATAATAAATCATTGATCCTTACGAGTCTTTCTATCACTTTTGAAGCATTATGGGCCCTTCAACTACCTAGACAATGAAGATTAATTTTTTATGTTCTTAATACTCATGTCAACAAGAAGTGCATTCTAGCAATGTCGTTAGACAACATAAACATGGTATTCTTTTCTTAAAAAAATTGAAGGTTAATTGTTTCAAATTAATACTATATACCAATTTTGTATGGAATGTCACTTATTGGCAATGTTCTACCAAGTTGCTGGGATAGGGAGACGTGTGGGAGCACCCCCAATTTTAGGGAGATTCAAGGGAAATATTAGGAGGACATTGGGGTATACAATATTTATTATTGAATTTGAATTTGAATCATGTTTATATACATACATACATACATACACACACACATATATATATAGATATAGATATATGATTCAATGATATAGAAATAGTAAATTTTTGTATACATTGATTTAAATTCAGCATTTATTATTCTAGAATTTGATTGGTATTAACCAAAAGTATTAGATACTAAAGCCTGGAGAAGACTGTAATAGTAAATTGAAATTATTCAAACTCAAAAATAGTAAAAATTGACGAGTTAAAGACTTAATATAAGGTCGTTAATATCTAGAGTCAAGACTCTAAAGTAAAATTGAAAACGAACAATGGACATTGAATCAATATTATTAGAACCAAACTGGTCATTAAATTGGTCAACTTCAAAGAACCCAGAAAGGGGAAAAAGTCTGATTAAAACAACAAAAGAAAACCATAGGATACAACAACCCAAAAACAAAAAAAAATCAACCTAACACAAAATACATAAATATTCATGTGCTTCTATGTGAGTAGAAACCATTACACAAAAATATGCAAATTTTCTCATATATATAGCAAGGATGCATATAACCAAAATATGCACCGAATGCAATCCATCTTTGAACCAAAAACACATCAACCAAAAGGCTCTTGATGGTCTTTATAGTCCAAAAAAAATTATGATACTACCTACATGTCATCAAAATCATTGCCTATATTGGGATCCTCATCATCAATATCACCCTCTAAGTACTAAAATAAGATAGAAAAAGCTTAGCATGTCAAATCAAGATTTTGTTTGAGTGATGGGCACATTTTTACTAGGGTCATGACAAAGGATTTCAACAATCAATGCCATCAACATTGAGGTACATAAAGGGCCTCTTGATTGAATACTATTTCCATACCCTCATACATGATAGAATCCAATGGAAACATTGCAATCCCCCCAATCCTGAAATCCTGCAAAATGGTAAGCTTGCTGGATTTTGAGTGAGATCTAAATTTTGCTTTCTCCATATGAAATCCAATGAGGTTGGAACCACTCTCAAACATCTAATAACAATTAATAGTAATGTAAAAAAATTAAGTAAAATATTACTTTAAGAATTTAACATTACCATTAATTACATAGCATTAGTAGCGTCGTAGGGTTGAATATTAGGCTTCCCCACTCATAAATTATTGTTTTTAGGCAAAACGTGTCCCCCACATTGGGGAAATGTTTCCCCTTGCATTTCCCAAAGTTTTCCCAAAAGGGGGGCATGGAGAAAAGTTCCCTAGGCTTGCCCCCATTCCCGAGAGTGGAAAACATGTGTAGTGTTCCTCCCACCCCATAAGACGCAACCCCATGGAAAACTACTTATTGGTGCATCCATCGTCATGAGGGAAAATGTGGGGCAATATGTAGTATTGAACATTGGTTGATTGCTTGTATCATCAAGGGGCATGCTCATGATAATTAATGTTTTCTTGCACAATAGCAATTGTCAGACAATTACTTAGCCTTTTATCAGACAATGCCCTCTATACTCCCAAACAAAAGATTTGACTATGAGATTAGTTAACTAATAACTTACATATCGCTGGGTTGACTTTGAGTAATGGTTTTTACATTGTTGAGAGACAATCCAGGAATAACTCTCAACATATACGATGCATTGCTAATTTAAAATGGAAACATGAACACAAAGAAAGTTCAAGATAGTTCACTAGGTCCAATAGGCAAAGAAAGAATGCTAGGATCTTTCATGAATTGGCTAGGTTTTGTGAAATTTTGGATCTGTTTTACAATTCCAACTCTCTAAAAAGGTGTAGGACAAATTTAAGTTTAGCTACATGGTTTGATTAAAATCTCTCAACCATGACCAACCTCGGCATGGTCTAAATGGCGAGAGTAAAATAAGGTGAAGTCAAATTTTCAAGCTTAAGCCCTAATAACAATTATTTAGCTTCTATCGAGTGCAAGAAAAAAACTGGAACAGTTGGGAAGTTAGTTCCTTGGCTTGTTGGATGGCAGAATACGATTCTTTAGTGGGAAGCAACCATTCAGATGGTGATTCACTCTTAGAATTTATGGTAAATGAGTAGCCAAGCAAAAAGAATGGCAGAAAAGATGGCCATTAGAGCACTTCTAAGTGAATAAAGAGGAATTCTAAATTTTGAGTGGGATCTAAATTCTACTTTCTCCAAACGAAAGACAATGAGTTTGGAACCACTCTCAAACATTCAACAACAATTAATGGTAATGTAAAAAATTTAAGTAAAAAGATTTATTTTCCTTCAAAAATTTAGCATTACCATTAATTGCATAACATTAGTAGGGTCGTAGGGTTGAATATTAGGCTTCCCCACTCATAAATTATTGTTTTTAGGCAAAACCTGTCAGCCACATTAGGGAAATGTTTCCCCTTGTGTTTCCTATAGTTTTCCCAAAAGGGGCAATGGAGAAACATTTCCCTAGGCATGCCCCAATCCCGAGATTGATAAACATGGGCAGTGCACCCCCCACCCCAAAGGACGCAACCCCATGGAAAATGTGGGGCAATATGTAGTATTGAACAATTGGTTGACTGCTTGTATCATCAAGGGACAGGATCATGATAATTAATGTTTTTATTGCACAGTAGCAGTTGCCAGACAATTACTTCGTTTTTTATCAGACTATGCCCTCTACACTCCCAAACAAAGGATTTGACTATGAGATTGGCTAGTTGTCAAGCTGATAACTTACATATTGTTGGGTTGACTTTGAGTAATGACTTTTACAATGCTGAGAGACAATCCAGGAATAATTGTCAACATATATGATGCAATGCTAATCTAAAATGGAAACATAAACACAAAGAGGGTTCAAGATAGTTCACTTGGTCCAATGGGCAAAGAGGGGATGCTATGATCTTTAATGAATTGGCCAGGTTTTGTGATATTTTGGATCTGTTTTACAATTCCAACTCTCTAAATAGGTGCAAGGCAGATTTAAGTTTAGCCACATGGTTTGATTAAAATTTCTCAAACATGACCAACCTCGTCATGGTCTAAGTGGCAAGAGTAAAATAAGTTGAAGTCAAATTTTCAAGCTTAAGCCCTAATAACACTTATTTAGCTTCTATCAAGTGCAAGAAAAAAACTGGAATAGTTGGGAAGTTAATTCCTCGGCCTGTTGGATGGCAGAATACGATTCTTTAGTGGGAGGCAGCCATTCAGATGGTCATTCACTCTGAGAATCTATGGTAAATGAGTGGCCAAGCAAAAAGAATGGCAGAAGAGATGGCCATTAGAGCACTTCTAAGTGAATAAAGAGGACTTCTGGACTCAACTTCTGTAATGTTTCTCTGCAGGAAGAGGCTACTAACCTTAGGCATGTTTGTGCAGAAAATGGTAGACAGGCAAGATGTGCTACAAATAAGAACAAGGGAAAGTTGGACTGAGTAAGGGGATGAGCCTAAAAAAGTCATCTTTGACAAACTGTAATGGAAGAAAGCAGCAGATTGAATTTCTTCCTTACAACTTAGTGATTGTAGTTGTACAATAGGTTCCAGAGACATTAGAGATGGTTTTTCCATGCCTACTTTCAAAATGATATCCACCCTCATTTTAGTCAACAATTTCTGCCAAGGATGATTGGCTGCTGGTAATTTCTACCACCTTTCTAATTGGAAAGCTACCACAGTAGATATTCCAATGACATGTAAGAGATCAAATCATCTGTGATGAAAAAAAGGAAAATCTGAGAAAAATATGAGCTTCCATCAAGTTCTAAAGGCATATGTGGGAAACCGTTGGGCTACACCTTTTCTGAGTGTGAGGAAGTTCTTGCTTCTGAATCTCTCATGTACCAAACTGAATTAAGGTGCCATTGAACTGACTCATAGGAGCTTGAATACAAATATGATTAGAGGTTGGAGACCCATGAACTCACTGTGGCGTACTTGCTGTGAACAGTTGTTATAGAAGCAAATGAAATTTGTCCTTGATAACATCATTTCAACATGAGTAGCCATCAAATGGACCACAGAGCCAGACAGAACGCTTTGGTCTTAAAAAAATGATTTTGAGAAGGTTAAAAAAGAAGGATTGCATGGCATTTTATTCTACACAAACTGGTTAGGTTGTGGTCCTATGTTACTCCTGTGTACCTACCAACAATCAGAGCTTTTTCATGGGCTTTAGTTAAGGTCAAAGCTAATGGAAGGCTTATAAATCTGATTCACTTTAAGAGATCTTTCAAAAAAAGGTTGTCTGCTTGTGTAATATTGTTGTTGATGAAACTGTACATCTCTTGCAAGTGACCAGATTCCAGTTAACAGACCTCCAGAAATATTTTAGATAGGATTGTCTGCTTGCTTGCTTCCTTTATGATATTGTCGTCGATGCTCCTGTAGATCTCTTACAAGCTAACAGAGTCCGAGGAAAATAAATAGAATCAACCTCCCTGGTTAGCAAGAAGTGATAACAATCTTTTTGCATGACTCAACCTTTTCTCCAAAGATGACTATCAATAGAAGGTACCATTCAATGCTTGGATGTCTTTTCTTTTATTTCTAGTACAAAATCAAGTGGACATAAAATTGAATGTCATGAGTGGTTTAGACACTGTTTTCAAGTGGGAGAATCCCAATTAGAAGGTAGATAATAATTATTGATGGCTCAAAAATTCACTATTTAGTAATTTGATTAGAACTAAATGTTTCTGTAAAGAGTATTTGAAGTAGGATGTAGCAAAAAAGAAGGCAAGAAACAAGAATCAAAGTAATGTTACAAAGCTATTTTAATAGAAGTTAAGCACACCATTTGTCTGGTAATCTAGCAACTGAACATGATTATTGTTCATCTTGCTGGTTCCCTAATGAGCTGTAATACCCTGAATCACAAGTATCTGAAAAGATCATGCAGAGTATATTTGAGCTAACATTGAAAGTAAAGAATATGTCCCCCTCCGGCTGCTTGGAATATATGCAGTTTAAAACAAGATCAAGGTGGCTGGGAGGTGGCTAACATCCCGCACAGAAGGCGTAGTTTCGCAATGAAGTAGGTTTTTGGAGCACTAGGTGACAAAAGCAACCTGAACGATTTTGCTTAATCACAGATTCACAGATTGATGATTGCTAAGGACAAGCATGGGATTAGAGTTTGTTCACTCTGGCTGATGTGGTTTGCAATGCTGCTTCCAATTCAGGGTTCATTGGTGCTGAAGCAAATCTAGAAAGCATGGCAGTCAATTTCTGCTTTTCCACCTTGGAACTTCAAGTATCTCCCTGTGTAGATCTTGGAAATAGCAATATTTGGAAATTTTAAATTACTGATGGCCCTTTGGTCTCTATCCCAAGGTAGTTTTCCAAAAGGGTCAGATACAATGATAAAATATGTAGGATGCCGGTAAAGACAATTATTACTCTTGTAATGGATATCTCTATGAAATTAGTACAGAATACAAATTGCTTCTTGTTGAAGAATGTAACTAGTTTCAGTCTTCATAATTGAATTTTGACTTATGTAATAATGTAATCTCTATGTATTGATCAAAAGAAGAAAGAAAAATAAAAAGGAAATCATTTATAAAAGCATCGGTTTCATGCTTGGGTCATTGGTCAATAGCCATCCATTGTATGCTTATAGGTTTTTCATAAGTCAAAGGTCGCCATTACATTGCAAAAGACCCTTATGGGCACATGTTCCAAAGAAATAAATTATTATTGTAGTCATTTATGTGTCTAGAAGCTTCAAATTGATCTAGTCAGCCAGATAGTCTATGTCTGCCTTAGTGAGCTTGAAAAGCCACATGAAAGAGGTATATAAAGATATGACCTCACACTTCATTGGCAAACAAGAGAACCCACATATCTCTGTTCTGGGTTTGTGGTTTAGGAAAGGAGCGAAGGTGCAAGTAAGGTCATCAAGGGATGCAAAGTAGGAAGTCTCAAAGAACTCTCGTGTGGGGATTTCCCATGTTGCTGCACTTGAAGATATTTGAGATTATCTAGCTGGTTGGTCTTGGAAGAAGCTTAGAGTCTTGTTTTTGGAAATTTTTTTTGAATCTGATTTTATAAGGAAAAGTTCTCATGGGTTTTCCCCTTGGAGGGGTTTTGCCCTGGCTTGAGCCTATTTCTGGTGTATCTGTTTATGATTGTGATCTTCATGTTTTGGCATTTATTTGATGATGGAAAACGTAGCCTTAATCAAGAAGAAGAACAATAATATCACCAGTAAATGTCTCGTAATGAAAATGAATAAGTAGAAGAAGCTTCCTTTGTTAGTTTTTTCCAACATGGTTTCAAACCCTGGTTTAAAAAGGTCACTTTTGTATTATTTCGTATTATGGCTCAATGACCTAATTGATTGACTCACACTTTGTTTCTCATACTACAATACGATATATTGTTATAAATCTTCCTTGGGCTGTAACATCGCGTTTGTAATATTACTCGCACAGTTTTGCGTCATCCTCACTATGGCAAAGCTCCTCTAGAATTACAGAGGATTATTTCTGTGAATTATGACACGATTCGTTGGTTGGACTGCATACCCCTGTAGCATATGATCGAGTCTTCTTGCTCTATTAAAATCTCTCGCAGATCTGTGGCTCGTCTCTTATTTGAAGACAACATTGCAATTCCCTCGGTTTGTTATATATTAACATCTGAGAATTAGTCAAAAGAATGGCGTCACACCCTACAGCTCATCAACATCGCATATGAGACTATGGGAAATCATAGTGGCTCAACAGCTATAGTATTGTTAGATTGTTGTACACTACAAAGGCTCGAGGACTATGTGTCACGCCATTGCTTTATAATGGAATTACTCACTACGAGTGCCCGAATTAGTCAACGATGACTCGTGATGCTCTAAGCTATAAATTCAATACAATGACTTGAGTTTTCGTTATCACAAAGATTCATTCGACCTCTCGAGGTCAATCTTCAAGGGGTCTCATTTGGATAGTTATTATAAAATGGTGTTTAAGGGCAATACAAAATTCCAAGATCACGTTCTAGGGGCACCATCGATGCTGGGGAGATTAGAACGACATTACCTACTATAATATATGCATTTGTTTGCTTGGTAATACAGGCTCTAAAGGACATGGTGAGATTTGCCCTGGACAAGACCTTATATTACACTGCACACTATAATGAAATTGAGTGACTTAGTGTTATAGAACTGTTGTTGTAGCACAAAAGCCGTTGTCAAAAGTATTGTGTAAAATTCGGGTGAAGATAGATTGTTATGGATCCGGCGGTGGGTTTGGCTATGGTGCTAGACACAATGGCTCATGTTAAAAGTGCACATGCGATATAACGTTCGGTGGAGCATAACAGTGCATGCATAAACATGCATTCTAATTGATGAAGTCGTCATTTGACAAAAAGCTATCGAAAAAAGTTTGTGTGCCTGCATTTGGGGAGTAGCACTGGAGAGAGCCAAGGTTGTAGCCACATTGGCATCTCTCGTCCATAGCCACGAGAACAAAGACTATATGTGCTTAGCTAATAGGTTAGATATGAAGTTTGTAACAGGTTGTGCATATAGAAAACTCTATGGTAAAGAGGTATGTATGATTTGTCAAGATGGTAATAATTATAAAGGGTTTGATTTAGGGTTTCGTAACATGCTTTGTAAAGTTATGGTCTAGGGTTTGTAGATTCTCAAAAGTTTTGCTATCTAGGTATTAAAAACCCTAGATGGGATAAAAAACCCTATCAAGAAGCCCTAACCTAAATCTTATTTGTTCCCACATAGAAACCCTAGCTTTGTCATCTAGGATTTGTACGAAGTATCTAGGGCATAGTAAACCATAGTGAGCAAGGAATTGGACATCTCCTAGGAAGTGACATAAAAAACCCTAGAGTTGACCTTTTAACGAAAAAGTCAAGGTATTTAGGGTTTGTGTCTAAGAACCCTAGGAATGTATCCTCTAAGGAGACTATGTAAACCCTAGGCTGACTAGATTGTCATCATGCTCTTGTACTTGTATTTTGCTTCGTTGTACTTAAATGTTGCAGGTACATAATGAAAGAAGCAAAATGAGAAGGATGGATAAGCAAACGCAGTCCTTATGCTTGGTAACGATAAGCATGATGAAGGGAAGGAACTGGAAGGACCTTGAGAAGACCAATGCTATCAAGGTCATAGATGAGTAAGTATACATCATTGGGAGTATGGCATCATAAATAGAAACATGTGATAGTAGCATATTTAAAGTCTACTTGAATCATATAGTTTTTTAAGAATGAGATGTCTAGGACCATGTTGCATAGTGATTCATCAATGCTTTGTCTAGCATTATGTTAGAGATGGCTATTTCGCTGAAGAGGATCCTCAGGATCCTATAAGAACCATCATTTGGGAAGTTCTGGGAAAAGGCATTAGGTCAAGGACTAATATATATTCCATATTATATGGAAATAATATTGTTGAATGGATGAAGTAATTGTTAAATTTCCATGACCTTGGGTCTAAATTAGAGTCTTAAAATCACTAACACTACCAAACCAAGAATCTCAACCATAAACTACTTTGTATAGTGGAAATATAACGCAGTAAATCAGACAGACACAAATATACACAGTTTTTAACAAATATTGTACAATAATGTACAACCCAATCTTCGTTATATCAAACCAATCTGAATAATACAACAGTCTATGGTATACCAAATATAATCACAAACATCATTGCAACTTCTATGTTGTATCTTGTCCTGTCGGTCCTTTGCTCCTGTACTGCTCACTTGCTGCCCCCTTAGTCCTTCAAAGGACAACACATCGAGACTCTAGGAGGGTTGCCACCTAACACCGCTACAAGTCACTTATGTAGCATGTACACGGGTTGATCCAATCTGCTCTCTAGGTTGGCCAATTTCAGAGCTCCAAACTGTCAAGCTAACAATCACCTTTGTCCATCAAGGAGCTGCACTTTCGGCACCAATCTTCACCCAACCTTCAGCGGTTCTTTATCACTTCAAGATAGCTTGTCTAGGGCTACTTTGGGCTATCAACACAATATCCTCCACCAGACCAATGATGCCCAATCCTTCACTATAGATTATGCTCCTAGGATGGACTCTTCTCCACCACGAAAGGTCCTCCAAATGGCACCCACAGGTTGCTCCGAATCTGATCCAAATTTGGCCCAAAAACAAGGATCCAACACTCATCAAAATTGTTGTCCAATTATGCGCCACTGTTGTTATGACTGTGATTAGTTAGGGCATTTTTTACTATTGTAATAGCCCCTAAATAGTCACCAAAACAGCCTTTCTTGACTGTCGCCCACCCTTGGAGAAGTGTTATGCTCCTTGGTTGTTATTCTAGGCATAGCCAGCCCCCAAACAACTCAACGCTGCCCTCCAAAGGTGACGTAGGGCCTATGGCCCACCTACAACAAACTCGACTGCCTCTCCAAGACTTCAGCACCCAGGAAATCACCTCCACGCACGCTGAAACAATCCTTCCTTGACTCAGCGCTCTAGGGAGCTGCCTCAGCCTCCCTTACAACAAACTCGGCCCTCCAAAAAGACCCCTGAAATAGACCTCAAATGCCTTCGTTGTCCAATCTCCTTTGTTGTGGCCAAATCAGAAGTAATCCTCCTCTCCAACGAGTTTTTCTCAAGTGTGAGTGTTGCACAATTGGATGAGGAATAAGTCCTCCACTCCACCTCTATATATACACATAAAGAGGGCTCCACGAATTCATTTGAAGAGACATGTCTCTTGGACCAAGCCTACATGACTTGACTGTCCATAATAAATTGTCAACTTCAAAAACTCATAACTTCATTTCTAGAGCTCCGATTTGAGTGAAACTTTGGAGAATTGGAATCGGCACGCCAAGCTCTATCACCTCAAATTTTCTCATGCTCAAATTCATCATGGTTTTGACCCAAATCCCAATGGGTGCAAAACACCTATCTTGGGTTCCAAGCCCACAACTGGGCCTTGTGGCGCTTTGCCCTCTAAACCTCAAACCCTAGGGCTTGTAGTACCTCCCAAGCTACACAAATCAACAAGAATGCAGTGGGTCAAGCTGCTAATTCATTTACAGAAATCAACAAGAATGCAGTTGGTCAAGCTGCTAATTCATTATGAAATGCATGTAGCTAAATGATTGTGTGAAATATTAGAAAGGCATTTTTAAGTAACCTTTGGGTAGGATCCATTTAATTCTAAAAGAATGGTTGGTCACATGCATGATGAATCTTTCATTTGACGAAAAGATGCCTAAAACAAATAAAATTAACTTTCTTAGAGATGGTTAAGAGTATTATGACTTTCCTTCTAGAATAGGTATATATTAGTGATCAACATCTGACATAATCTCCAAAAGAAGAATGGTAACTTGGTAATCAAGTTGGATCCATGAGCACTCTAATATATGAAGGAAGACTAACGTGGAGATGGACGTTGAGGATGTTGATAATGAGAAAGTCATTATGAGGTAAAGTTTTAACTTTTGTGTTCCTATGTTTGGTTATTTGGTTAACATGTTTTTGCTACTTGGGAGGATGTTGCAGGGATACAAGATGTCAGTTGAGGGAACGTTCAACAGTGTAAATGGAATGTTGAGGAAAAGTCAACATTTGGTACCTGGCAACTACGAAACCAAAAGGCAATCATCTTGGACTGCTAGGTAACAATGCGAGAAGATAAGTTGAAGGTTAGAGTTCGTACTACAAGAAGAAAGATCACTTTTGAGAAAACTATGATTAGTGTGAGTCTGTAAAGGCTCGATAGAATGGCTTCATGAATCTAGACAAGATGAAAAGTGATGAATGCCTGGAACTTGTCGTGAGAAGATGGCTCTATGACCTGTGATACTAGAAAGGAAGCATGCTCAGTATAATGAGATGCGGAAGAAAAAGGGAGCCATGCAAACTTTGAGGAACTGATAGCTGAATAAAAGACAAGTGAGATGCGGAAGAAAAAGGGAGCCATGCAAACTTTGAGGAACTGATAGCTGAATAAAAGACAAGTGGGAAAAACCTGTGTTTATGACTTCTCTAAAGAAGCCTGGAATCTCTTCTAGACTTGAGAGGAAGTAAGAAGGGTTCTCCTTGCATAGGAGTAAGATATCCTCCCTATTTAAGAGGGAGCGATGGTGGATAGTTTTTATCCTTATGTGTCAAGCACTAGACCAAGACTAACAATCATACGTCTTAGTGAAGGCAATAAGGAAAGAATGGTGTTTGGAGGATTGGATAAGCATTTATGTTTTCCATGAAGGATTGATCATCCAAAAAGGAAAGGGACCGATACTTCTTGAGGATTTGGTTTCCAAGATAGGAAGTAGTCTCGTGGACCGACACTCTTTGAGGATATGATAGGTGTCCAAGACAAGAGTGGGCGAAGAGGACCGATATCCTTTGAGGATTCAAGGCCAAGACTCCAAGATAAGAATAGTCCTAAAAGGGCATACCTTGTGAACAGAATGGGGTATGTGCCTTGGAGAGGTAGTGCGCTATCACATGTAAAGTCTCCCAACATAATGTCTAGTTAGGCCTCAAAGACAATGTCAATTGATCACAATGTTGATGCTTACAAGATGGATTATCAATCTAACTCTTCTTATGAGAACTTTTCAAAGGGAGTATCGTCCTTGTATCGGTTGGTCAATTATGAATACCTCCCTAGTTAAGAGGGAGTGTTGGAGAATGTAAAGTCTCCCAACATAATGTCTAGTTAGGGCTCAGAGACAATGTTGGTTGATCACAATGTTGATGCACAAGATGGATTATCAATCCGACCCTTCTTATGAGAACTTTTCAAAAGGAGTATTGTCCTTGTATCAGCTGGTCAATTATGAATACCTCCCTACTTAAGAGGGAGTGTTGGAGAATGTAACTAGTTTTGGTCTTCATAATTGACATTTGACTTATGTAATCTCTATGTATTGATTAAAAGAAGAAAGAAAAATGAAAAGAAAATCATTTATAAAGCATGGGTTTCACGCTTGGGTCATTGGTCATTGGTCAATAGGTCAAAAGCATCCATTGTATGCTTATAGGTTTGTCATAAGTCAAAGGTCACCATAACATTGCAAAAGACCCTTATGGGCACATGTACCAAAGAAATAAATTATTATTGTGGTCATTTATGTGTCTAGAAGCTTCAAATTGATCTAGTGAGCCAGCTAGTCTATGTCGGCCTTGGTGAGCTTGAAAAACAACATGAAAAAGGTATATAAAGATATGACCTCGCCCTTCTTTGGCAGACAAGAGAACTCACATATCTCCATTTTGGGTCTGCAGTTTAGGAAAGGAGTGAAGGTGCAAGTAATGTCTTCAAGGGATGCAAAGGAGGAAGTCTCAGAGAACTCTCTTATGGGGATTTCCCATGTTGTTGCACATGAAGATATTTGAGATTATCTAGCTGGTTGGTCTTGGAAGAAGCTTAGAGTCTTGTTTTTGGAAGTCTCTTTTGAATCTGATTTTAAAAGAAGAAGTTCTCATGGGTTTTCCCCTTCGACGGGTTTTGCTCTGGCTTGAGCCTATTTCTGGTGTCTTTGTTTATGATTGTGATCTTCATGTTTTGGCATTTATTTGATGATGGAAAATGTAACCTTGATCAAGCAAAAGAACAATAATATCACAAGTAAATGTCTCGTAATGGAAATGAATAACTAGAAGAAGTTGCCTTTGTTAGTTTTTCCATCACTTCTAAAGTTGTACATATGTTGGCAATGGGTGGACGACTCAGAAAGTAACTACTTTGTTTGTTGATCCCTTGTATTTGATCACTACATTGGAATTGTTGCAGATAAGTGACTCCATTTCGTGTGCTTGTTGCTCTTAAACTTAGACTGTTTCTGCATGTATTGGAGCAACTGGTGATTTGAATTTATGATGGTTTCCTGTAAAAAGAAGTTATGTCACCAATGCTTGACATCTTAGACTATGGCATATAATACCTTCTCATAAGTTAATAATGGACTAAAGGTCAGTCTCAGCATTAGCTCGAATGTTAGTTTTAGTTTAAATGTAAGCAATGCCAACAATTATATCATCGACAATTTAAATGCAAACATCAACCAAAGATGGAACACTGAGTTCAAATTCATGCATCACCTTGTACCTGAGCTTGAGAAGATGGAACGCAGAGTTCAAATTCATGCATACAAATCATACTTGAGCTCACAATCAAGGGGAAAATAAAAATCGAAATTTTAGGTGCGAAGCACTTTCCTGAGGTAGGAAGGGAAGGTCATTTATTGAGGGAAACGCCCCTAAAACTTAATTTCCTCACCCTTCTTAGGTCCAATTTCGTCCTCCTTCTGAAAAGCTCCCTCCCACCTCAAATAGATAGAAAGTAATGCGCCTAGATATAATTCTTACCACTTATTAACTAAATAATAATTCCCCTTAAATAATCATATACGGGTTCATTATTTTCCAATGCTCCATTCATAAGCCTGTGTGACTCAGCCTACCCTTGAGCTAGCATGTTGGGCAAGCTCTTTATGCTTAGTTGCTTTCCATTCCATATCCAGGCTTATTTCAGATCGACCAAGAAAGTGTGTAAGGGAAGAGATGAGTGGTTTCAGACAAACTTTACTTTAACCCCCTCATGCCCAGAAGAGGCATAAGTAGCATCCATCCAACTTGCATGTGTTAAGACCATAGCTTTCGGAGCTAGCCATAAGTAAATTCATTAAGTCAGTCGGGGAGGAGAGGGTGCAAACAAAAAGGCCATTCATTGGTTAGAGAGGTTGACTCCCCCCCATTACTCCCCCATTCTACTGCCCAATCACCAGCTAGCAGGTGAGGAACAAAAAAGCATGTGTGTTCCTCCCAACTCTTACTGTATACTAATATATCATCTAACCACACAACTACAAAAGATTAAATGAAGGACCCGACATGTCTAGATTCAATCAATGTAACTAGTCCATTAGTGGATTAGTGTATTAGAAATATTATATAAGAAATATTATATAAGAATGGGATATTACCTAATGGTAAAGCCACTAAATTATGACACTCAAGCTATGTCTAATTGGGTTAGCCTGAAAATCAATAAGATCAGCTAGCTTAACTCAAGATGGACGATTTAGGATGTAGAAACAAGCTAGTTCATAACTAGCTTAGTTATCTATGCTCTTTCAAATCCAAGGCTCATGGTCGGTTGTTTATTTACCAAAATCTAGTCAGTAAGAATAGACTTGTCAAAACAAATCTAGCCAATGGACTTGTCCCTAACATGAGAAATTGGAAGAAGTTTTAAACTGTCATTTGGAAATGTAAATTTGCAAGACAAACATGGAATGAGATTTCTCAAAGATTTTGGAATAATTTGTTGAGCATTCATTAAAGAGCAACTATCTAGAGGCACATGGTTTTGGAAGCATGTGACTTGGACGTTACGAATTACTCTTATACTTATAAGTATTTTATCTAGATGATGAAATGTCGAATGATTTTCAATGGTATTAAACTATCATAGGTCCATCATGGCCCAAGATCTATCAACCACCGAGAGGGATGTCAAACATCTCAGTGCAAATATTTCCATCCCTCTCAATGCAAAAATTTTAATGTATTTAAACTCTTTAAGGGTGTAAAACTTGAGACTTGCACCTCAAGGATTTTGATCCCTCTCGGTGCTTGATAGATCAAAGGGTAAAGATGTATTTATGCTAGTCCTAGTGGTGCACAACCATGTTCAAATTTCATTTTCAATTAGAGAGTAAAAAATATGCCATATATGTTAAGGTTATGGATTGCAATAGGAACAAAGATGTTAAAAATCAAGAATTACCACCATTCAAATTTATTGAACATAATTTATGATTAAAACATAGTGCAAGTTTATTGAAATTATATTCTATGCACCAACTTAGCCATAAAGAAGTTCAAATTTCCTATACTAGGAAGAAGTTAAAATTTTCCACAAAATAGTAAGAAAGTTCCATGATTAAGATATTTAAAAAGAGATATTTCATTATAATCAATCTCAATCTTTCTTCTTCAATTTCTTTTTCTTTTTATATATGCTTCTAATCAATATAACCAACTGGATTTTTGAAGGCAAGGGGGGCATCTATTTTGAGAAATTTGCTTAAGACTTGCAGTTGACCCCAAGGGCCCAACCACATCAGCCCACTTACATAGGCATGCCATCCCACTAAGTGCAAACATGTCTTGTAGGGGGAGGGGGGACAGTGGTGGGGTGATGGGAATGGTGTTTAACTTTGAACCTTGGTGGAGGGAACAACAACACCCTGCTTTACCAACCAATGAAGAAGCCCCCATTCATGTATTATTCATCTCTTACTTTTAAAATGCATACCATGTTTTCACTTTCTTATATCGAACATATGAAAAAAGAGGTTGAGATCAAAGATTCAAAACCAAACAATCATTTAGCCCCAAACATTTGTTGCAAAAGTGAGGCCTTAACTCCTGTTATCCCCAATGTCAATAGTTGCATGGATCGATGTAAAACCTTGTGATTTATAGATTGTCAATGCCCAAACAAATATCAAAGGAAGCTATCTCATTTCATCTATTTCAGCAAGTGCAATTGGAATATGTCAAGAAAAAAACTCCAACCCATGGTACACCCACATAGCTATCAAAAATGACTAAAACATATATTGGAGGGTAAGGGGTGAGCTTCCTAGATTATACAAAATTCTTCAACAATTCTAAGTGCCCCATTGGAAACTCTTGCCTCAATCCATAAGTTTGAGGTGAGTAGTTTCATAGCTCCAACTGCAATAAGAAGCTCAAATTCCAATTGTTCCTAGTATGCTTTAGTTGAATATTTATTTCAAATTTATTTATCCTACATCGACACTATATGTGATAAATCAATATAGGGATTTCAAATGTCACTTATTGTGATTATGGACATCACCTTTTGTCACAAACAAATTTATATTTACGGACTTATCATATGACTCTTTTGTGGAATCATTCAAAGATGAACCAATGCAAGTCATTAATAATCTCCATTCACTACAACCGCCATTGCATATCTAACATTCCCTAGCAAATGACAAAAATCTCATCTTTGTCCATCTTCCTAAACAATTGCTAGTGAAAACAATTGATAAAAAATTCCATAATTTCTTCATACATTTGCACGTATAATATATTTATCCATAACCATTATAGTTGTCTTAGATCCCTAACAAAAATAATTGATCTGCCTCAAAAGGAACAATAGAATGCTTTGGAAATGTTTAACAAAGTTCAACATCAATTTGTGTCACTGGCTTTTTCTTCTCTGTAAAACTCATCTCATCAATAAGGATACATTTGGCATGCTTCATCTCTTGCAAGCTAATTAAATGAGCGACTTCTATATCTATCACATACTTGATTGGTATATGAAGTGCATAGTGAACTATTAATGTGGATATGTTTAATGTTGCAACACTAATAAGGGCCAAAAGGAGCAAGGGACTCTTCTCAAGAAAAAACTCAATTTTTAGGGCCATTTTAATAGCTGCAATCAAGCCTTTCTTGTACCTGTAGTCCCTTGTATAACCCTAAGAAATGGTTTGACGTCACCATTTCCTCTATAATAATGGTGGATAATATCATATGCATTGAAAAGTAGTGAAGCAATGGATTCCTTGATTTGTGCCATAATTCAAGGAATCAATTTTGTGATCTTCCTAGTCATGTACGAGTTCTAGTGATGTGGACGAGTTCAAGAAGCAATTTGACTAGTGCAAGTTTGAGGAGGGCCGAGTTATCTATCCTCTAGTGTGAGTTAGTTCGAAAATTGAAAGAACAAGTGGAGTTAGCCTCCTAAATTTTAGGAGGAACTAGTTAACAACTTGTGTTGACTTTTGTTAACTAGAAAAGCACCAGTTCGACTTCCCAAATATAGAATTCACTAACAGTAGCCAAATTGAAGTGCTTATAAGGAGATCGAAAGCACATCTATCCCATAATTGAGCACAAGTTTGTGACCTTGTGTGGAGCTTGTTGATGAACGAGCCAAGAAGTTTTCTCTTGTGCAAGTTGGAGAAGGAAGGCAGCCTTGAGAAGTGCACTGAAGAATAGGAGAAATTCCTATTTTTTAGGAGTTGGGAATGCGATAGGAAATAGGGGTATATTTCCTAAGGAATGCACATAGATTTAAGAGCTCGGGCTTGCGCAGTTTTTGAGGAGCAGATCAACATTCTAAAGGTGTTTCAAGCCTAGTTTAAGGCAGACAAAATATTGTATTTTCTGATTGAGACAAGCTGGTTGTAAGAGATCTGTAGCTTATTCTTCTTCAATCAAATTCTCAAGTTAGGAGAGGGTTTTCCCAGTTGGGTTCCCTAGAAAATTGTTGTGTTCTATTGTATGAATTTGTGCCATTATTTCAATTCCTATTCCATTGTTTCTAGTAGAGAAATTTTGTGATTATATAAAAAGAAAATTGTTTTCAAATTGTTCATATTAGCAGATCAGAAGCTTGTGGATTTTCTACATGGTATCAGAGTTGTGAACAGGAATCAACCAACACAGTCTTCAAGTTTGAAAGATGACAACTCACACAAGATTGGCGTTGAGAGAACAAGATAGACTGGATGACGCCTCAAATTTTGGTGTTTGGAAGGTCCAAATATTTTCTTGTTGGACAAGTTTGGGCTGAAGGAATTCGCTGAGAAAGGTGTTGCAATACCTTCAGATCCAGATGAGTCAAGGCTTTTCCAAAGGCAGATGGCCAAGTCCAAGAGGATGATCCCGGATCGACTTCGAGATCATGTAGTCCCACATGTTGCATGTAAAGATACAACTAAGGAAATGTGGGATGCCTTAGTCCATCTCTACCAAAATTCTTCCGAGAACCGAAAGATGGTCCTCAAAAAGGAGCTAAGGATAATCAAGATGCAGAAGCGTGAGAGTGTAACTGTTTATCTCACCAGAATTCAGGAAGTCCGTGATGAGCTAGCAGTTGTTGGAGAGAAGCACATGGACATAGAGCTAGTGTGTGTGCCCCTGAATGGGTTTAGCAAAGATTGTCATGTTTTCATTCAAAGTATTACTGGATGAGATAAGTTGTCGAATTGGTAACGCTTATGGAGTGACTTCACTCAGGAGGAGCTAAGGCTCAGACTAGTTGAGACTTCCAGTAGCAGTGGCAAGGGTTCCAAGGCTGAGAAGGAGGAAAATCTTGTTGTTGTAGGAAAAGTCAAAGGGAAGAGCGAGAAGAGGGTGACAAGAAGAAGACAGATCTAAGAAAAATCAAATGCTTCCATTGCCATGTTTTTGGACACTATGCTTCTAAGTCTCCTAACTGGAAGGAGTCAAATAAGGAGCATGTAGCTGCATTAGCTGAGGTAGATGAGTTTGCCTCTCAATTTGAAAACAAATTCTCATTGATAGCTTGCATGGAAAGCTCAGTGGGGAGCAATATGTGGTATATTGATTCAAGAGCCTCTTTCCATATGACTAAAAACAGGGAGGATTTCAGCCAAATGGATGAGAAGGATATGCAAGTGAATATCGAGCTTAGAGATAATGGCAAGTATGCTACCAAGAGAATTCAATATTGTCAACTTTGAGAGGGATGCTGGTAATTCTCTTCATCTCAGAGGTGTTCTCTATGTCCCAAGGCTGAAGAAGAACCTGGTTTTAGTAATTGTTCTTGAGGATAAAGGATATGATGTCATCTTCAGTAGAGGTAAGGCTTACCTCAAACATCTAGCTTCAGGAGCAGTGAAGTTGATAGGTATGAGGATGAAGAAACTTTACAAATTGCAGGTAGAGACTTGTGCAGCCTTGAGCAGCAACACAAGATGTGCAAATGTTGGTGAACTTTGGCATAGGCTCATGGGACACTTGCATCATGGGGTGTTGAAGATTCCTCAGCAGATTTCCATTGGATTACCAACAAGCAGTCTTCACAAGAGTGAAGTGTGCAAGGGGTGCACGCTTGGCAAGTATGCCAAGTCTTCTTTCCATGGTCGGGATAGCAAAGCCAAAGAGATTTTGGAGTTGGAGCATTCAGATGTATGCGGACCCTTTTCTTCTCCATCACTGAAGAGGTACAACTATTATGTTACTTTCATTGATGATTTTTCTTAGAAAACTTAGATTTATTTTATGAGAAAGAAAGATGAGGTCTTAGATAGGTTCATGGAGTTTAAGGCCTTGGTAGAGAAGCAAATCAAGAAGAAAATCAAGGCAGTAAGAAGTGACAATGGTGGAGAATATATCTCCAATGCCTTCAAGGAGTTTTGTGCCAAGGTGTTGAAGAATGTAACTAATATTGGTCTTTATAATTGTATTTGAATCATGACGTAATTATTTATCAAATATATTATATATAATTTATATTAAAGCATGGGTTTCATGCTTGGGTCATTTGATTATAGGTCAAAGCCTCCATTGCAAGCTTCTAAGGTTTATGTCAAGTGTCCTTGTCCATGTCAAGAAAGAAAATTATTTTAATGCAAATTAGGTCTTTTAGGCCTCCTCCACCAAGTCGGTCTCAAATTAGACAAGTCAGCCTAAACAGAGGGGCAAAAACTCCTATATAAAGGCAGCCTTTTGACCTCATTTGTCACTCACACTCACAAGTTCAGTCTGCAACTTCTGGGGCCAAAAAAGTGTGAATTTCTAAGGAAGAAAAGGAAAAGGCTAGTGAAGAAGGAGAACCATATCAAGCAAGAGATGTCAGGTTTTCTCTCTCCTATCCCACACGTGCGAAGTTCTGGACTATTACAAGGGGCCAAAATTCTACAGTAGCTGGGGAGGTCGAAATTCTGTAGCTAGGAAGTCGAATTTTTGAATTGTTGTTGGCTTGAAGTTGCTAGATAAGAAGAGACTACTAAATCATCTTCAAAGGCTGACTTGGTGGAGTAGGAAGGTCTTGGTCTATCTCATTTTGAATCAAATGAAGGAAGAGTTCTTTAACTGGGTTTTCCCCTATATAAGGGTTTTAGTCCTGGTTGAGTGCCTACATCTGATGTCCATTGAACTTCGTGTTGTGCTTTTGGTAATTGCTTGATGAAAAAAAAATAAAGGAAGAATATAAAAAAGTCGATAAGAACACTACGATCTCACCAGTAATTATCAACATAAGAACATCTTTTTTGCCTTCTAAATTTTCTAACATGGTATCAAAGCTAAGGTGAAGAAGGAAGAAAAAGGCAAGTTGAAGACCAATTGAGGAAAAGGAGATCAAAGGAAGGTCATTAAGGAAAATGCATCATATAAGGAGATAACTCTACTATCTACAGGAACTATGTGAAACTCAATGAAGGGAGAAAACGAACTAGAAGGAGCCTCCAACTATAGGGTCTGGAAAAAGAGGATAGATCTCATCCTTGAAATGAACAAAGTTTTGGATCTTTCTCAAGGAAAAGTCAAGAAGCCTACAGATGAAGCAGAGAAAGCAAAGTTCAGAGAAACCGAAATTGTGGCCATGAACCTAATAGTGGATGGAGTAAAGGACAACCTCATTCCATACATATCCAACATAGATTTCGCTCAAGAAATGTATGAAGCTCTTTCCAAATTATTCACCATCAAGAACATTGGTCGAATAGCAAGGCTCAAGAATGAGTTGAGAAATATTAAGATAACAAAAGAGGATATTGTATCATCCTACTTCACAAGGATATCTAGAATTAGAGATGAACTTCAAGCAATAGATGAAATTGTCCCAAAAAAGAGCTCGTAATTTCTGCTCTTCTAAGACTATCAAAATCTTGGAGTGCTTTTGCATCAAGACTTAACAGTTGGAAGGAAACTCCAACATTCAAACAAATGTGTAATGTGTGCAATCAAGGAGAAGCTCGAATACCATTAATAATAAATAAAAAGGAGGATAAAGAAGAAAATACCTGTAATGCCTATTCTGCTCATCACAAGAAGGGAACCTTCAAGAAGCTCAAAGGACCAAAGAAAACTAACCTATCCAATATTGAATGTTACAATTGTCACAAGATGGGTCATTACAAAAGTCAATGTCTAGAGAATCCAAGGAATAAGAAGAGAGATGGGGATCAAGCAAATGTGACTGATGAAACTCCGCCTAAGAAGAACAAGACTAAAGAATCGGAAGTCAAGGACTTGTACTACTAAGTCCTCTCTCTCTCTCTCATATCCCTCCTAATCTTCCATCTTTAAGTTTTGAATTGTTTTCCTTTATGTTTTGATTTCTAGAGATTGTAGGACTAACATGTCTTGTTAGAACATTTTTGAATTATTTTGATGAAGTTGTAGGTTTTCCTCAAGATTGGATTAAGAGGGAGCCTCTGCCATTTTACCAAAAAGGAAAGTATCTTGTTCTTGGTTTCCTCTTTTATGTTTGATTTCCTTCTCACATCAAGATTTTTCTATATTATATTCTAATTAATTTTTTTTGTTTTTTGTTTTTGTGGTAGGACAGATTGCAGAATACACAAAGGTTATGAAGGAAGCTTCAAAGAATAGACTTACAGCATGGAAGAAGTCCTGTTGCAAAGGAAACCTTTCAAGAATTGATGTCCTACAAGTTTGTTAAAGAACAACTCAAGGTATGTATTAAAATATAAGCTTTGTTATAAAGTTCTCTTCATGAAAAAGGTATGTTGATTTTCTTTTAAAATTCTTGTTTCACATGACTGACATCACTATGTTTAGGGTTTTGAATCACAAAGATTCTTGTTAAGGTGATTAATCATTAGATTGAATCTACCCTCACTATATTATCATTCTCGTGCAACCGTAAAAAGGTTCAATGTAAAACCCTAGCTTAAGGGTATGCCAATATTGATTATGAAACCCTCGTCTACTTTGGGTTGTTGATGAAATCTAAAATTCCTATTCTGTTGATGTTTAGGTTTTGGTATTGTTACGAAGGAAGCTTCAAAGGATAGACTTGAAGCATGGAAGAAGTCTTGTTGCAAAGGAAACCTTTCAAGAATCGATGTCATACAAGGTTTGTTAAAGAACAACTCAAGGTATGTATTAAACTACAAGCTTTGTTATAAAGTTCTCTTCATGAAAAAGATATGTTCATTTTCTTTTAAAATTCTTGCTTCACATCACTGACATCACTATGTTTAGGGTTTTGAATCACAAAGATTCTTGTTAAGGTGATTAATCATTAGATTGAATCTACCCTCACTATATTATCATTCTCGTGCAACCCTAAAAAGGTTCAATGTAAAACCCTAACCTAAGGGTATGCCAAGATTGATTATGAAACCCCGGTCTACTTAGGATTGATGAAATCTAAAAATTCCTATTCTATTGATGTTTAGGTTTTGGTATTGTTATGAAGGAAGCTTCAAAGGATAGACTTGAAGCATGGAAGAAGTCTTGTTGCAAAGGAAACCTTTCAAGAAATGATGTCCTACAAAGTTTGTTAAAGAACTTATGTATTAAACTATGAGCTTTGTTATAAATTTCTCTTCATGAAAAAGGTATGTTCATTTTCTTTTAAAATTCTTGCTTCACATCACTGACATCACTATGTTTAGGGTTTTGAATCACAAAGATTCTTGTTAAGGCGATTAATCATTAGATTGAATCTACCCTCACTTTATTATCATTCCCGTGTAACCCTAAAAAGGTTCAATGTAAAACCCTAACCTAAGGGTATGCAAATATTGATTATGAAACCCTAGTCTACTTAGGGTTGTTGATGAAATCTAAAATTCCTATTCAATTGATGTTTAGGTTTTGGTATTGTTATGATAGAAACCCTAGTTCTTTAGGTTTTGTTGTTAATGTCTATGTTATGTGTTGAAACCCTAAATCTGTAGGGTTTAGTAAATTAGGGTTTATAAGATAGACAAATGAAGTCCTATGATTGAAACCTTAGGTGTGTGTTCATCTAATTGAAACCCTAGCTTGAATGAAATTGTTACCTAATTTTGATGTATTAATGTTTGTGTCTTGGGTTTACCTAGTAGATATGGATATTGATATAAGATGTTAGTGCATGAAATCCTTGATATGTATACGTTAGTACGCTAACCTAATTGTTGATATTTTATGAATTCTAGGGTGTGTAACAAAGCCCTAGTAGAGATTGATATTCTAGGATATAATGATATTGTTTTCTGATATGATTTAGTTTTGATGATAAAATCTAGGGTTTGTAACAAACACTAGTAGAGTCTATAATTGTTGAAACCTTAGATGTATAATAGAATTATTATTTGATTGAATTGTTGATATCTAAGGCTTTGTGTCTCAAAGAAGGAATCTAGGGTTTGCAATGAATCATAGTAGAGTTTGTCATATATATCTGAAAATAATATTGAAGCTCTAGATATAATGAAACTGATATCTTGACTTAGTTGTTGATGTAGTCTAGGGCTTGTGACAAAACCCTAGCAAGAAGTTGAAAGTCTAGTATGTGTCACTTGTTGATTATGAACCTATCTAGGTTTAGACTTTTGATGTCGAAAGTCTAAAATGCTTCCATTATAGTAACCTGATTTTAATATAGTTAACTTCATGCTTCTGTATGTTTGTACTTGGTTGTACTTGCTATTAAAGGTTTTGCGGGTACATTATCTTCAAGATGTTAATGATGTTTGTAATTGAAGATGAGTTTGACGAAGGGAGCTATAAAATGATGAAAATCAAGATGACCTTGATGTTGTAAAAAGGACTGAAGTTGATGTTAAGAAAGTAGTTGCTCTCCCCAAGTTGAAAGGGAGCCTAGATAGAAGAATGAGTATATCTCCCTAGTTAAGAGGGAGCGCATATTATGACGATGAATACCCTGAAGTAAGAATAAAATCAAATGAATGGAAGTATTACCAACAAATGTTTGTGATTCATGGAATTGCAAACAAAAGTAATGAGGTTGTATTTGGGGTTGTTGAAGACAAGAAAGAGGAAAGCTTCCAATAAAGATGTATTTGACGATGATATTAGTAGCATCTGAATGATTGAGGACAAATGGATATATCTGGTTTACATTATAAGGAGAGATAAAGCATCAAATGGCGGATGCTTGGGAGGACATTTGGTTGGCCTATGTGTTGATGTCTAGATCCCAAAGAGAGAGGGTGGCGTTGGTCATGGAGCTCCGACGTTGCATATGCACCTAGATCCCTGGGTTGATGGTTAGCAAGCCTGATGGTACCTAGACTGGCTGAAAGCTTGAGTCCATCTTAGCCCCATCTGGATAGAATACCCTGGTCAGGTTTCTAGTCTGCAACACTGAGTGTGCTAGAACTCTTCGTAGTTCATTTTGGAGATCTTCGATGTACCTCTATATACATGTAATTATGAATACCTCCCTAGTTAAGAGGGAATGTTGAAGAATGTAACTAATGTTAGTCTTCATTATTGCATTTGAGTCATAATGTAATTTATTTATTCAAAAAAAAGTTTCATGCTTGGGTCATTTGTTTATAGGTCAAAACCTCCATTGCAGGCTTCTAGGGTTTTATGTCCAGTGTCCTTGTCCATGTCATAATGTAAAGAACCCTTCTTGGGATTTATTTGTCAAGAAAAAAAAATATTTTAATGTAAATTAAGTCTTTTAGGCCTCCACCAAGTCGGCCTCAAACTTGAAAAGGCAGCCTAAATAGAGGAGCAGAAGATCCTATATAAAGGCAGTAACTCGACCTCATTTGTCACTCACATTCACAAGTTCGATTTACAACTTTTGGGGCCAAAAAAAGTGTGAATTTCTAAGGAAGAAAATGAAAGGGCTAGCAAAGAAGAAGGACCTTATCAAGCAAGAGAAGTCGAGTTTTCTCTCTTCTATCCCGCACATGCGGAGTTTTGGACTATTACAGGGGGCCAAAATTCTGCAGTAGCTGGGGAGATCGAAATTTTGTAGCTAGGAAGTCGAATTTCAATTGTTGCTAGGCTGAAGCTGCTAGATAAGAAGAGACTACTAAATCATCTTGGAAGGTTGACTTGGTGGAGGAAGAAGGTCTGTTGGTCTAAGATCTTGGTCTATCTCATTTTGAATCAACTGAAAGAAGAGTTCTTTGACTGGGTTTTCCCTATATAAGGGTTTTAGCCATGGTTGAGTACCTACATCTGGTGCCCATTAATCTTCGTGTTTTTCTTTTGGTAATTGTTTGATGAAAAAAAGATAAAGGAAGAATATAAAGAAGTTAATAAGAACACTAAGTTCTCACAAGTGATTAACAACATATGAAAATATTTCTGCCTTCCCGATTTTCTAACACAAGGAAGGTATTAGGAGAGAGTTGATAGCACCCCATAACCCTCCCCTCAACAGAATGGTGTGGCAGAGAGGAAGAACAAGAGCATTGTTGGAGCAGCTAAGGCTATGTTGCACGATCAAGATCTGCCTAGGTTCTTGTGGGTAGAAGCATGCAACAATGTAGTATTTTTGCAAAACAGGAGTCCACACAAGGTGCTTGGACGAGTCACACCAGAGGAGGCTTTCACAGGCAAGAAACCTGATGTTTCACACTTCTCGATCTTTGGCACAAAGATCTACTATCCTGTGTCCAAGGATAGCAGGAAAACGCTGGAGCCCACGACAAAAAGGGGAATTTTCGTGGGATATAGTGAGACAGTTCAAGCATACAAGGTGTATCTTCCAGGACTCAAGTTGACAGTTGTCAAGCGAGATGTGATGTTCCAAGAGGATTAGGCTTTGAGAGTTTCCCTAGAGCGTGAGAAGATTGCAATACCTAAGGAGGAGCTACTCGCTCCTAAACAGAAGTCACAACCAACACCTCAAAGTCGGCCATGACCATAGTCAAAGTCTAGTGGCAAGAGGGTAGCGCAATAAGATTTGGAGCAGGATGAGGAGGAGAAACCAGGTCTAGAGCAGATAGATCAGCCAAAGCCACCCACCATAGGGAGGAAGAAGACCAAGTGGTCCGAGAGGCAGACAAATCAACCAAAGCCACCCACCACAGGGAGGAAGAAGACCAAGTGGTCCGAGAGGTTGCTTCAAGAGGCTCAAGAGCAAGTCGAGGCTCCTAGCACCATGTTTAGGCAAAGTAAACAACCACAAATTTACACAGGTTATATGGCACTGATGACGGAGTTGGTGAACACTGAGCCTTCTTCTTATAAGGAGGCAGCGTCTCAGCAAGTTTGGCAGGATGCCATAGTGGAGGAGTATTCCTTTATCATGAAGAACCAGTGTTCCACGGGGTCGCGTCCCACCACCTGGGGGTCGAGTTTCCTAGCTCTCTCACGCTCTGGGGACTTGGGGACGAGAGGAGGTTGTTTCCCCATGCTCCCAAAAAATTGGGTACACAAGGAAACTTGAAAGGGGTCCTTTCCTTCACTTTTGGGATTGTTTCCCCACGCGCCCAAAAAACAAGGTATGCGAGGAAACTTGAAAGGGGTCGTTTCCTTCATTTTTGGGGTCGTTTGCTCCAATTAGGGTCGTTTCCTAAGCAAAGGGGTCCTTTCCTTCACTTTTGGGATTGTTTCCCCACGTGCCCAAAAAACAAGGTACGCAAGGAAACTTGAAAGGGGTCGTTTCCTTCATTTTTGGGGTCGTTTCCTCCAATTAGGGTCGTTTACTAGGCAAAGGGGGTCTTAAGGGGTCATTTCCCAAAAAAAAATCACAACTTTATGAAACAAAAAAATCGTAATTTCTAATATTTGTTGACCGACCAGAAAGGGTTTATGTTATGTTCATTTGACATTTCATTTTCTATTTGCTCCTTCGTTGAACTGAACACTGTCGCCATCGCCAAGCAACCTTCTGTCTGTTCCTTCATTGGACGGAACGCTGCTGCCATCGCCAAGCAACCTTTTGTCTGCTTCTTCGTTGAACGGATTACCTTGCGCAATTATGCTCATTTATCTTTTGATATGTTCTTATCTTATTTTGACTCTATAAAATTAAAAATTTTGACTCTATGTTTCACACTTGACTTTTATAATTTTATTTCAATATTGAGTATTCAATGTTCATAGTTGGAAGTGGAACATCAATATGGTTTAAAGTTTAAAAGTTTAAACATTTATAATTTTATAATTTATTTTCGTTGTGCATTGTTAGTAAGTTAGTAGACTAGTAGTTACACTGTACAGTGACAAACTTACATGTATGATGTATGATTATAATTTATATGATAACGATATCAATGATCATGCTTTTCATTTTAAATTTGTTTTAGTTATATGATTCATCGATTTATATTTTATATTTATAAGTTTTTAAGACCCCGATGCCCCCCACATTTCCTAAAAAATGTTGGGGAGTTTTGGCATAGGCCGCTCCTACGTATTCCCGCTCCCTCGCGTCCTAGTCCCGGAAACTTGGTGGAACATTGTGAAGAATGATGTATGATTGATTGTTCCACGACCTGAAAGGAAATCAGTAGTTGGATCGAGCTAGGTTTACAAGGTGAAGCATGGAGCATATGGGAGTGTGGAGAAGTACAATGCTAGGTTTGTGGCCAAAGGCTTCTCATAGATTGAGGGCATAGACTATGAGGAGATTGGCAGCACAAACAGTGTGAAAGATCCACCAGATGGACGTGAAGACAACATTCCTCAATGGAGTTGTTGAGGAGGAGATCTATATGGAGCAGCCACAGGGGTTTGAGCAATTCAGCAGAGACACACGTGCGTAGGTTGAAGAGAGCTCTTTATGGGCTCAAATAGGCTCCGAGAGCATGGTACACTCGAATTGATAGCTACCTTCGAGGATTGGGCTTCACTAAGAGTGAGGTGGATGCTAACCTGTACTACATGGTTGGAGGGATTCCACTCATTCTAATTCTCTTTGTCGACGACCTTATACTGACTGGAGATGAGAGCTTGATCCGGGATTACAAGGAGGACCTTGCAAGGGAGTTTGAGATGAAGGATATGGGGTTTATGCGTTATTTCCTTGGCTCGGAGATTTGGCAGGATGATGGTGAGATCTTCTTGGGATAAGGGAAGTGCACTACCGCGATTCTTCAGAGATTTCATATGTAGGATTGCAAACCCATGGCCACGCCTCTAGTCACAAACTGGAGGAAGGTGGATGCTAGCAGAGGAGAGCGAGTGGATCCTACAGTATACAAGCAACTCATTGGATCGTTGATGTACTTGGTCAACACACGACTGGATATTTGTTTTGCAGTCAACCAGCTGAGACAATTCATGGTGGAACTTAACAGAGTGCATTGGGTTGTTGCAGCATATGTTGAGATATTTTAGAGGCACAACAGACTATGAATTGTGGTATAGACAGGTTGATGGAATGAGGCTTGAGGGATTCACAGATGCAGATTGGGCAGGGAGCTCCATAGACAGGAAGAGTACTTCAGGTGGCATCTTTAGCATTGGGTCAACAACTGTTTCCTGGTACAACAGGAAGCAAAGATCATTTGCACTCAGTTTAGCAGAGGTCCAATACATGGTTGCTAGTCAAGTAGAGCTTGCGAGGCTATTTGGATGAGGAAGTTGCTTGTGAGACTTTTCAGACAGAGAATGGAGCCTACCTTGATATATTGTGATAATCATAGTTGCATTAAACTCTCTGAGAATCCAATGTTTCATGATTGCTCAAAGCATATCGAGATTCGATATCATCATCTTAGAGATTGCATGTAAAAGGGGATAGTCAAGCTACCATACTTTCCAGCAAGGGAGCAGACATCTTGACCAAGACATTAGAAAGAAGCAATTTTGTTCATCACAAAGATAAGTTGGGAGTTGTACAAAATCCCTTCCTCGCTAAGAGGGAGTGTTGAAAAGTAGCGAAGGAATGGATTCCCTGATTTGGGCCTTAATTCAAGGAATTTTGTGATCTTCTTAGTCGTGTACAAGTTCCAGTGATGTGGACGACCTCAAGACGCAGTTTGACTAGTGCGAGTTATGAAGGACCGAGATATTTTTCCTCTAGTGTGAGTTAGTTTTGGAACTGAAAGAACAAGTGGAGCTAGCCTCCTAAATTTTAGGAGGAACTAGTTAACAACTTGTGTTGACTTTGGTTGACTAGAAAAGCACCAGTTTGACTTCGCAATTATAGAATTCACTAACAATAGCCAAATCGCAGTACTTATAAGGAGATCGAAGGCACACCTTGTATTCATAATTGAGCATGAATTTGTGAGCATGTGTGGAGCTTATGGAGGAACGAGCCAAGAAGTTTTCTCTTGTGCAAGTTGGAGAAGGAAGGCAGCGTGAAGAAGTGTGCTGAAAAATAGAAGGAATTCCTATTATTTAGGAGTTGGGAATGTGCTAGGAAATAGGGGCATATTTCCTAAGGAATGCAGATAGATTTAGGAGCTCGGGTTTGCACAATTTTCGAGGAGTATATCAACATTCTAGAAGGTGATTCAAGCCTAGTTTAAGGTAGACAGAATATTGTATTTTCTAATTGAGACAAGTTGGTTGTAAGAGATCTTTAGCTTATTCCTCAATAATATTCTCAAGCAAGCAAGGGTTTTCCCATTTGGGTTCCCTAGAAAATTGTTGTGTTCTATTGTGTGAATTTGTGCCATTATTTTAGTTCCTATTGCCTTGTTCTAGTAGAGAAATTTTGTGATTATATGAAAAGAAAATTGTTTCCAAATTGTTCATATTAGCATATCAAAAGCTCATGGATTTTCTACAATATGTTATTCAATTATTTTCCTCAATGTTTCAAATGAATAGGAGTTTGCACGACTATGAGGAACAATTGCATTCAAGTGCCACACAAGATATGAAATGCATTGCACAAATTGAAGTGTCATCATCCACAAAATTAGAATTACAATTTTCCATTACATCATGGTGCCTACATACAAGCATGTTAAACTCATGGATATTATATGATTAGATGTATACAAACATGTGATTATCTCCCAATCACACTCCCTAGAATCCCTTGACACATTTTAAACTTCCCATTCATAGTCAACTAGATTCTATGGAGGTATTGGAGTATGATCAACATGCCAATGATTGTCCTAAAAGTTTCCCCGATTTTGTATTATCTCCTCAATCCTCATTCGATTTTGTATGATCTCTTGGCTTATGCAATACCAAAGTATGATTTCTTGGCTTATGCAATACCAACTTAAACCAACAATTCCACAAACTTATCATTAATGCAAGCAAGAACCAAAGAAAATCGAGGTCATATGCATACAATAGCCACCATAGCTCAAAACACCCATTTAACATCATGGTGATTTATCATACAACAAAGATCTCACAAAATCTGTCAAAGGAAAAAGCGCCATCCCCATTGACATCTTAGTATATGCATCAATAAGGTACTTCTCATTGTTAGTGTCATATGTATCTTGGAATTATTTGAAAATCTTCACACCAACATTCTAAACCACGAATCAATTACTACATTCAATAGGAGGATTCTCCAACAACATATGTCACATCTTTTATGGTCCAATGTCCTTATCAACAATTATATTGCACAACAAAGCCTGTATGCATTTCTTGTTGCTTCATTCAAGTTCTCAAAGAAAGAAACAATCATCAACATATCATGTTAGGTTTGACCTTTTTTTCTTTTGATGCAGATTTTTCTTTGTAATTAATTATAACATTGACGACCAAGATATTAGGATAACCTCACCATCAATGTTGACATCAATGCCCTCCCCTACACTAGTACCAACATTGCCAACAAGGCCAGAGGGCAATGCTACCAAAGGGAGGAGGGTCCCTTACTGACTCTATGAGCAAGATATAACCAATTACTTAGGTTTGCATAATGTATATGTTTTCGCCTAGCTACTTAAATTTCAAATAAAACATGACCACTCTTCTTCAGGAATCCAAGTATTCAACATTTCGTTAAGTAAGCTAAGGTGTAAATTGTGATTCTAAAACTCCAATTCAATGTGAAACATAATTATAGATTGTAACAATCTTCCTTTTGTTAGATGTTGCAATGAACATGATCTCAATGGATGAATGCCTAGCTCACTAGAAGTTCCATTGCATGCATCCATGCATTGTCCAAATCCAATAGTGAATAATAATCACCTACGAGATATTCGATGACAATGGCTCTAGGTGATTGAATGAGGCCTAACGATTGGGATATAGTACCAACAAAGCCTAGAAGGCCTAAATAACTTTTTGCCAAAGTTAAAGTACTTGTTCCTAGACCAATTATATTGCTACTATAGGTTAGGGTTTTGCATATTTTTAATGATGAGGCAAGCGATGTCATATAAAAACCTAAAGAAAAGGTCTCTCAATGATTAATCAACAAAAGGGGCAGAACCTTCAAATAAATACGTAGAATATAGGGTCTATAATGAAGTTTTATGGCTACAACTATGCATAAACAACAAAAGAATGATGATGTCAACCCTAAAAGAGGGATTTAACATGCATATAATGCTAGATTTTACTTTCATATAATTATTAAATACATTTCCTACTTTAAGGACAATAATACATCAAACATAAATTACTTATTAGCTATATTTCACATTAAACCCTAGCACCAACCCTAAATATGTAGCAATTAGAAAGAAAAAGGGTAAATTTATTGAGAAAAGAGTTGAACAACACTACTATTACTATTGCATTGTTCTAAATGGGCTTAATGTAGTCTTCTACGAAAAAATCAATGAGAACAACTTTGTTGAAGTAAGGCGGGATGACTAGAGCATCCAAACATGATTGAATTTACCACTTTCACTGACATCGGGGAGGATAAGGCAATCAAATTAATTTGAGTTTACTACCATCAAATTCATTTGTACAAATATCTCATTGTTAACATGATAGTCGTAAAACAATGGTTGGAATGATGAGTTGTTCATCTAGGAACAAAGAAGCAATAGTTGGAAAATATCACCAATTGACATGAAAAATACAAACCCATCCTTGCCAAAGTACATTTGCTTGATCAAAATAAATAACACCAATATCCTCCAACATCAAACATGACAATTTAAACATGAAGAAAACCTTGGAAGATTTGGATGCTTTATCTCAAGACAACAATGGAATCTTGACCAAAGGCTTTAGTAATGGCATAGCCCCATTGGATACTTGTGTTTCAAAATGAAAATAAGCCCCCCCTACCATTGCACATTCTCGTGGGCTACCAAGACTATATGCAGGGAAAGAAGCAAGAAGCCTCTTATGTCCAAAGAATCGCCCATTTTGAGTTGGTCACTTTCATGAAGGAACTTAACACAGCTAGAGTGCTTTTCACATGGTATGCTCATAGAATATGCTCAATCTATGGTTGCATAGAAGACAAATTTTAGTTCATAAAATCAATAGATGATAATATTATCTTTAACAATACTTTGATTTGCAATGGCCATATGAATGGGTGAAAGGGTATATAGACAGTCAAGAAGGAAGGTGAAAAGTCTTGAGTTGTAACTCATCCTTGGCCCCTTACCCATATACATCAATTTTGAACAAATCATAAAGCATCTTTTTAGCAAGAAGAACTTGAAAAGAAGATTGTGTAATCCAAGATTCAAGTTCCGATTAGGTGATATATACCGTCCCACTAATTTGTGATGAAGAATAATTCATTTGGTTGTTTCTAATTTCATTATGATTGATCTATGAGTATTTGCTTAGGAATGCACATTCATTAATTTTATGCTTGTTGTTATGTTTGTCTGTCATGCAAATGATTAATAAAAGAATAATTCTGAATTTCGCTATTAGCGTAAACATGGTAAATTCAAATATATGTTAGAATAGAAATGTGCATTCCAATTTCTAGGGACCTTTACTAAATTGTGCTCTTTGTGCTTATTCCTTCATTAAATCTCTTTCATTTTGTAATCTTGTTTTATGCACACAAACGTCAATGATTCTTATTATATAAAATAATAAAAAAGACACAAAAAAATATCAGAAGTAAAAAGATGGTAAGCCATCGCCACGACCTAGAGGAGTCATTTTAAGGGTGAAGATTCTAATTTGGATGTCTTCACCTAATGCATGCTATGAAAGTTGACTTTAGGCCAAAAAATTGCATCAATGGACTATTAAGTTCAAACAATTATATTCTCTATTTTTATTTTCATGAGCATGTTTCAACCATATGATTCTACATTATTTTATTCAACTTATCTTTTAGCAATTCCATTTCTTTCAATTGATATGCACGAACGTTTTTAAGCATTCTTAACTCTTTTACTTCAACTTCAAGTTAATACTATGCACACTCTTCAAGTATCACATGTAAGTGGCTTACTTAAATGGACTAGCTCAATAAGAGTCTCTTGGACAGTCCTCAATTTGTTGTGCTCTTCATCATGCACAAGTTATCATTCATCCTTATAGCAAGTCTCATCATTATTATGTTGGGCTCTTAATGCCCCTCGTTCATTAGCTATGTAAAAATATCATCTTGACTCTCATCTAGTAGTTTTCAAATTCTTCTTAAGTAGCTTCAAGTAGTCGCTGAAGAAAGGGAACATCCTCTTCCTATCATTTAAAAGGAATATTTAATGAAACTTCTAGGTTCATTAAATACATAGGGTTAGTATTAAATGTCCACATCTACCTATGTTAACCAAATATGATAAATATTTATTTACTTTATAAATCTACTTTAACTGTTGTAAGAGTACAATGTAATAAATATAAAAGTCAAGTCAAGTATTAAATACGCTGAGTAAAATCATTAATGAATATCAATGAAGTGACAATTCCCCTTCTTGAAGAGTCATGAGCTCAAGCCAAACATTGTATAAATAAAATGCCCAAATAGCAATGTACCATCTAGCATTCATTGATTATTATAACATTATCTCCTTCGGAATATTTAATTTTGTGCTTGTTACTGTTCATGTGGTATTAGAGCCAACCCCATCTCCACTAGCATGCAACCAATTTTTTCAAGGTCAATGAGATCAAGATCAATTTTTCATGCAACCTTCAAACGATTTGTGACAATGAGATTCCATCAGCAAAATATGTCTCTATAAAATTCAGATATTCATTTAAAGTAGTTATTAATTCCTCTAACCTAGTTTATAAGCTATTGTTGCAAAAGATATAACACAAATCAAGACAAAACAAGATAGAGAAGAAAAGAATTACAAAGATTAGGAAAAGATAATGCTGGAAAACCAAGGAATTGTAGAAGTGATTAACTATGAATTCCAAGAGACAGTTGGTGTTGAAAAGCATTGCTACAACACTAAATCACAAGTGATCATAAATGAAAAAATAGAATGATGTATAGTAGATGTATGATAGACCGATCCATAGGATTGTCTATATCTACCCTAAAGTATAACCAACTCCCACAAGATGAGGAAGATTTAGTCCACTTTGATCTCCTTAAGTTTGCACAAGACCTCAATTTTGTTCCTCAACTTGATCAAGACCACATTTAGTCACTTCAATCAATTAGTTGACTACTAGATTAACGAACTAGTGAACCTTCGACTATCTCCAAATTGACACCAAACAATTCCAAAAACCCTAGAGTTTGGAAGATTCTTATGTTCTATTCCCATTGGCACAACTCACAGGGGAATTAAGAGGTGAAATGTCTACACAACCCCCCATAATTGCAACTAGCCCGAAGTTTTAGATACTTAGTTTCTATCAATGACTTTGTAAAAATATCAACAATCTAATCATCTATCCTCCAATAAATGAGAGACAACTTTTGCTTGTATGAATTGTCTTAATTAATGTGCATTAAGCTCCATATGCTTCATTTTGCTATGAGCAACTATATTATCACTACTTGGTTTGCACTTTAATTGTCACAATACACTATAGTCAACTTGTTGAAATGAAATCCAAGCTACCCATCATGTTGCAAATCCACAACTACCTTTGTGCCAACGTCAATGATACCTCTATATTCAACATCTATAATCAATAAGGAATAGCCTTCTACTCCTTACAAGACCACACACTGGGTCCAATTCCAAACAAGTAAGCCTATAGTCAACTTTCGATCATCTCTATAACTATCACAATCACAATCAATATAAAACCAACCAACCAACTAGTACACTTCATTGCTACAATACTTTATATTGAGTTTATATGTACACCTAATATGATCTTGCAACCTTCAAGTGGCTTTCTCTTGGATCTTGAATGAATTTGGACACAACATTAACAATTAAATAAAAATCAAGTCATATGAGTTAAATAAAAATAGACTACTAGCACATTGCCTATAGAAAACAATGCAGACTTTTGGAGAATCACATTCCTTAGTCAACTTCACTCCCCACTGATATGGAGTTTCACAAGCCTTACAATGGTCCATTTTAAATCTGTTCAATAGATCTAAAACATAATTAGGTTGAGAGATAAAGATACCATCACCCATCTACAAAACTTAGATACCCAAAAAGAAATGCAACAAACCGAGGTTGGTCATTTCAAATGTATTTGTCAACTTTGCCTTGAAACCAAAAATCAATTTAACACTACCACCAATAATGACCAAATCATCAATATACAATGTAACAATCAAAATATCATCATCTAAATGTAAGACACAAATATTGTGATCTAATCACAGTGCTTGAAACCAAGATTGAGAAATAACCTGTCAATCTTTCATACCACTCCCTAGGGGCCTACTTCAAACCATGCAAGGATCTTATTAATCTACACACAAGGTTGCCATCCTTCTCAACGCCTAGGGGTTGCTCCATATACATTTATTAAGTGAGTCACCATGTAAGAAGATACTCTTGACATCCATTTGATGTACCTCTCATCTAAAACAATCAGCAAGGGAAAGAAGTAAAAAAAAAAATCATATTTGTAACTAGGAAAAAGGTTTTAGTGTAGTCAATACTTTCTTGCTAAGAAAACCCTTTTGCAACCAAATGAGCCTTATGTCTCTCAAGAACACCTTTTGATGTGAATTTATTCTTGGAGAACCACTGACATTTAACCACGTTCTTTCCTTGGAATCGGGAAACCACTTCCCAAGTCAAATTTTTCATAAAGGAAATACACTCAACAACCATAGATCCTCTCATTTAGGTCAACCATGAGTAGATGCATTGTGTCACCACATTCAGAGAATTTTGAGCTCGAAATTCAAAATTCCCCAAATTTCAAGGTGGGGAAAATTAATACAAATCCAATTCGATGAACTCAAATTTCTCCATGAGTCTTAGTTGTCTGTGTGGGTTTTGGTTGTTCGCAACACGTGCCTATGATTTTCATCTTGCCCACCTATGCCAAAGGTTTTCAATCTATTTTTTCCATGCCCATGCTTGTGCCTAACTCTCACACTTTGCTTTCTCACCACGCAATTATAAGCTCGCATGCTATAACAGTGTCAGTCACTCCCTCCAAGTGAATTTAGTAGTATGTCGAATTAAATATCAAATTTTATCACAAAAAATTTCACAGTTTAGTTTTTGTAGAATTTCAAGGTTGTCGAACTCGAATTCAAATTCAAACTAGGTGACACTACATATGCATATGATTCAAGATTACATGCCTTGAGCACGTGTATCATCAAAGTAACACTACCACTCTATTTTTGTCCTCTATTTACTATAGTCATGTACATTCCTATATCAACACCAACAACTTCAATTGTCTCAATTTCCCATAGAGGAAAACTAATATCCCTTGTAGGAGTTTTTGCAATAAATGCACCATGAAAAGCCATAGTTGAATATACTTAGGTACTTCATTGCTTGTAGCCACTTTGCCACAAAGGATCAATTGCAAGTAGAGTCAATTATGAGTTGATTGCTCAGTCAACAAGTTGGTCACCACACCACTCAATGTGTTCTATAGATCGATTAATCCAAATTTCCTCATAGTGTCAAATGGATCATTGCTTAAAATGCTAAAAGAGGATTTCAACAAACACATCACCCCTCCTCAAACACATCACCCCTCCTACAAATAACTCCTCGTTTCAATGGATCAAACAAACCATATGCTTTCAACTCATCAAAGTAGCCCACCATAATATAAGCACGACTCGCATCCAACTTCTTTCTCTTATCATCTAGAATATGCCCCCAAATGTTTCGATATGTACCATTCATAGTTTCCTTCCACTCCATGTCTAAGGGGAGTCATATCCCAAACAACTGTGGTTGAAATCATGTTAAGAAGATAATTTGAGCAGTAAACAACCTCAACCCAAAATCTAGTCGACATATCTTGGGCCCAAAGAAAACGCCATTCCATTTCTACCCATGTTCTATTTTTTCTTTCATCTATTCATGTGTGTAAGGTACAAATCTATACCAAGAGATATTACATGACAAGTAGCTCTCAAATGCCTTGCTCACATATTCTTCTCCATTGTCAAATCTTAGACATTTCACAGGTCAACCATATTGATTTTCGGTGAATGCCCTAAACTCCTTGAACTTTGCTAAGACACGATCTTTATGCTTCTAGAAATATATCAAAGTATACTTAGAAAAATCATCAATGGAGGTCAAAACATAACTTGAAATGATTGTTGGTTCATTGTAGAAAATCATTAGGGACATGTTCTGGTTGAATCCTTGCTCTCCAAGACTTTCCTATGTAACTGGATGATGCTTTCCAAGCACACACCCTTCACAAGCCCATTGAACACATTAAACTTGACCATTAGTTTCATACTTCAAAAGTACAAATCTTTGAGTTTCATGCCAAATTCTACTTTGGTCATCAATCCTAGCTATGAGTGTAGTTGGTACTAGGTCTTGCCTAGGGAAAGCATAGAACTTATACAATCTATCTTTAGGGTCAAGAATACACAACAACAAAGTCATTGTTGACATCCTTCACAATAGACCTATTAGGTTAGAATTCAACCTTCTTACCATTTTCAGTTAGTTGGGATATCGACGACATATTGGCACTAAAACTTGGTATATGATACACATCACTAATTACACCATTTTGACATTCAATCCTACTAAAACCAACTTCAATAACTACATAATATTCTACAACAAATGTCCTTCAGGGGTGGTCTCAGAGGTTGGGACTCACGATGATAATGTCGCCCACCTTAGTTTGAATCCTTGCTAACCTTGCTCAATATGGTTTGTTGGTTATTGTATCAGGCTAAGGCAGGGGGGGTTATTGGAAACAAAGCTATGTGATCCTCGGTGGCAGAAATGATTGTATGTTCTAATTCAACTTCCCCTTTAATACAAGCAAAAAAATAAAATTCTGCAACAAATATTAATTCTTCGATGGGTATAATCTTCTACAACAAATATTTTATCTTCTCTAGCCTTGATGAAAATAGATAACTACATGTTTCCATATGATGGGTACATCCAAAATCCACTATTCACTCATTTTTAGTAGTGTGAGCATACTGTGTCTAGGAAGAAATAATAGAAAAAGTATAAATATCCCATTTACCTTCAAAAAGTTGATGTTGTACAATTAATTGATTACTCCACACCTCACCTTCAAGTTGTTTTATCTTTTCCTCAATATCACCAATTTTCTTACAACAAGTCTTCTCGACAACCTTGCCTTTCCACATTACAATTAATTGATTACTCCACACCTCACCTTCAAGTTGTTTTATCTTTTCCTCAATATCACCAATTTTAAGTCTTCTCGACAACCTTTCCTTTCCACATTATTTATAGGTGCTTTCTTCTTACCATCCTTAGTCGATGGCTAACTATCATGATTCTTGTCAGTCTGGTCAACGCAATCTTTATCATGGTAACCTACATGATCTTTCTCCTAGTTACACCCACGTCCATTTTCTCTATAGTTTTGTCAACCTTTGCCCTTACAAAGATGGGCCTATTGCTTATTCTCAACTTTACCTTCACCAAACAACTTTTCCTATGCCCAATTTGGCAAATCACAAAAAAGAATCAAAGGTATAGTTCTTATTGTCTTCTTTTCCAGAAACCCAACTAGCATGAAATGTTGAATGAAAAACATTATAGCATCTCTTCATACTCATCCCAATTATTTATATAATTGACCATCCTTCTTTGGAAAATCCTTTTCCCACTTATCCAGCTTCAATTGTAGCTCCTTAACACAAGCCAAATAATCTTCAATCCTATCAAAGGAGAGAAGGTTAAGAGATATCAACTCTTTCTCAATCTGCATAACCCGACTTTTGTTGATCTTATCAAATGGATTCTTCAACAACTAAAAGACTCTATTTGAACAATAAATCATGCTTGTATAATAGTGAATCTCCTTAGAGAACTAACAACCTTATCCTTCTTCCATTAATAATGGACTTGTAATGATGATCCTTAAGATTTGAAACCACAATATTTGTGAATGTCAAAGAGCTTTACTCTTTGATAGCATTTATATAACTTGTGCCCACATGCCATCATTTTGGCCACTTATAACCATTGGCTATGCTTAGAACTCATAATCACTCTACAAACCCTAATCCAATTTACAAGTCTTAACCTAAGTTAATCTACTTCGGAGATCTAACTCAAACAAGAGATCATATGCACAAATAGCCTCCAAAATGACTTGTAGAAAATTAGTCTAAATCTTAAACCACTAGGTCTAATGTCATGTTGAAAAACTAGGGAATTATAGAAGTGATTAACTATGAACTCCATGCAAGAGAGGTGGTATCAAAAGACATCATTGCAAGACCTACCAGTTGACCTTTAACAATCTCCGAAATGACTAGCTCTAGAAACTACAAAGTTGGGAAGGTCCTTTTGTTCTAACAAATGAGATAAACTTGAAACAAAAAAGCGAAGGGTAGTGAAAATTAAGTCACAAAGAGCTTATCTAGGAAAAGAAGGAGACACTGCACTAGGTTAAATTTAAGTGTTCATCTTTGAATGTCTCAAATATATATGCAGGTTATGCAAAAAAAACAAAGACCATAAATATAAGTTGTAAACAAAAATTAACTAACTCAAAATTTGCTTGGAAAATGGCATACTCCAATACATGGGAAGTGTATATTCACTCAACCCTTCTAGATTCAAAATCCAAGTCTTTTAAATAGTATTATATGCCTTGAACAACAATTGGAAAAGAATGAGGAGGGAGTAACCATATGAAATTATAGCAGCTACATACATCAGAATCAAACCTACTAAAAACATACAAACAACTTTCCCTGACTGTAAATGTAAATATCTAGACAACCTTATTAATTTATATTGTTGAAAGATATTGTTGTTACATTTGTGGTACCCAACCTACTATAACAATGTATTCCTTGAAAGTTGTGGAAGTTAACAAGTCGTTTTCTTGTTATCTTTTATAAGAATAACAACATTTTGACCTTCAATTCTAACTCATTAAGAACCAAACATTAGATATTAATCTCCAAGAACTTTTGTCTATTGTTCCAACCTTTGAGAAGAAGGTAAAGATATGAAATTTTAGTATCTTTCAGAATACCCCAAATAGATGTTCCACAATCCTGATTCATGTCTGTGCACATCAATATATTCCTTGTAATATGAGAAAGACCATGACTCATGCATTATTTTTACTTTTTGATCATGAGAAGAAGATATTTTCAATCTTTTATTCTAAAAGAAGCGTAGTTCTGTTGTGAAGATACTAAGATTCACAGTGGTTCTTGAAAAAATAATTTACTTAGCTTTCCTAGTTCCCAAACTCAACTAAATCAAACATTAGATATTAATCTCCAAGAACTCTGGTCTATTGTTCCAACCTTTTAGAAGAAGTTAAAGATGTGAAATTTTAGGATCTTTCAAAATACCCCAAATAGATGTTCTACAATCCTGATTCATGTTTGTGCACATCAATATATTCCTTGTAATGTGAGAAAGACCATGACTCATGCATTATTCTTACTTTTTAATAATTAGAAGAAGATATTTTCAATCTTTTATTCTAAAAGAAGCGTAATTCTGCTGTGAAGATGCTAAGATTCACAGTGGTTCTTGAAAAAATAATTGACTTAGCTTTCCTAGTTCCCGAAGTCAACTAAATCTTATGGGAAAACAATGGTGTGTGTACCAAGGAAACAATTTGACTTGTAGGAAGGAATGATGGTAAACAAAGTCAGTGGTTTTGTTTCATTAATTTTCCAAATATGGAAGCACTGCCAGCACATGTGGTGTGTGCTTTCATGGTCCTGCAATTAAGCATATATAATCCAAGATTAGTGCTATTACAATTCTTACAAAGTTAAATGAGCAGCTAATAAATATAAACATAGAACTTCTGAATCTCTTCAACATTTGAGAGTCATCAGCAGAAGGTGGTATTAGCATTGAGCTAAAAAGGCTTCTACAAGTGGAATATACATATTGCAAGGGTTATATTATGGACTTGTCAGTTGAATATTGAATATTTGCTCATTTTGTAACTATGGGAAGTTAGGATCATCCACTCGATTGTTGGGCAGAGGCTTAGTTAGGAGGGTCTAGATATTTGCTTTCTCACAGATTCAGCCATTTAATATTTATAGACAGGTCAAAAAAGGGCAGCATTATGCTAAATTGAATGTTGTTTCCTTCATTTTTTTTTTTTGCTTGGGGTTTCATAGATTCAGCAGTATCTTCTCAGCCTGTTGCAGATCACGTGGAATAAGTAATGTAATCTTATCAGTGCAGCTAAATTGACACAGAACGTCCAGGTGATAAATAGCATAGCAATTTAGGTAGAACCTTGAATAAGAATCGTTTTCAAGCACAGTTATGCTATCTAGTACTGACTTTTTGTAGTATGCAACAAATAATGCCACACAGATTTTTATAAGAAACTCAAAATTTGGACAGAAGAATAAAAGTGGAATGGGTTATACTGGTAGTTACTATTTTGGTGCCCAGAATCCATTTTTACTCTACCACGACTGCTGGGCCAAGCTGCAAAAGGTCTAACAAAACTTGTAAGAGAAAACTGTGATTGTTTCTTCTACAATATATATTATGTAGTTTAGTTGCACTTTAAACATCTCAAATACCATCTTGTTGCATCCTTCAGAAATTCTGCATAAAGACTTCACCAACTAACATTTACTCTCTGACTCACAACTCTTGCCAGTAGTCACTACGATCAAGGGCAGTGAAGGTCTCTGCTTTAAAATTGTAGCCTTTTCATTCCTGCTTAAGATTTTATATAAAGACTTGACCAACATTTACTCCCTCTGTGGCACACAACTTTTGCCAGTAGCCGCCATGATCAAGGGCAGTGCAGTTCTCTTCTTGGAATTTGCAGTCTTTTGATTCCCGCTGAAGATTTTGCTTAGAAGCAATCCTCATTGTTGGAAATAGATTGTGCCTTGATGTGAGGAGAGTGCCCTACCGCTTGAGACAACTTACCTGGATTGACGAGAAGATTATCCCAATTTATGCAGTACAACAATACAGAACCAGGGGTTTTTCATACATCTAATTCAACTAGTTAGTGGGGTCTAGCTTGGATGGATAATGCAAGGGGTTGTTGTGCTACCCATTCAGGTCTGATTCCCACTTATCAGGTCTGATTCCCACTTATGACATGCTTGCCTCTCATGGCCGATTTGCCTCCACAAGGCCGAATCATGTGGATGGGGTCAGGCACTACCTGGGTGACTTTGACAGAATAGATTTGTGACTTGAACAAACTCGAATTTTGTTTATTAGCTGTTTAAAGTCTAGTTAGTTTAAAGTTCAGATTACGAATGCATTCGGGCCCATTATTCTTCTTGATTTTAATGTAACTCACCTACCGGAAATAGTAAATATATCTTCCAGAATAGAAGAATGTAAAGGGGGAAAAGTTCACACGCAAAATCGTAGCTTTTGGAGATATTACATAAGTAATTGACATTGGCTTTATGTGAAACAGATTGGATCAGGAAAAATTAAGAACCGAAATAAGGCCCATACCTTTCATTCTAATTAAATAAAGAATGTTGAGAACATGCCAGAGAGGTAAGGCGTTTTATTTGTATGTCGACAGCATCAAATGCTAGTGTGAATTTTAGTTCACACTGTGTTTGTAAGAGTGTGGCATCAACATGTTTACCGTTACTGGAATTTATCTTCGGACATCACTTGTAAGAACTGTCCTTTGTAATAACAGAGTAATGGAAGCAAATATTTTGTTATACAGCTTTTATTGTAGCAGCCACTCTAATTTTTCTAGTAAGAGGTTCTTGGATTTCCAAACCTGAGCTCTGAACATAAACTAGATCATAAGGAGAACAACATCTGACATAATACGGAACACGTAGGTGCACAAACAAAAACCAAAAGGTTTAACTTACAGTGCTACACTATCAAGATAACCTCGTCAACATACACATACAGATTTTATGAATATGCACAGATTTTAGAATACACTGCTCATCTAGTTCCAAATAAAAGGCGTTTCGTGATTTTCATATAGGACAGCACATGTCTAGACACACTCGTTTCTCCGCACCTGCACAGATTTCTATACCTACTTTCCGAATAAAGCAAAGCCGCGTTAGTTGACTGCCTCTAAAAAAGCCAGCTTTTAAGGCAAAGATTGGAAAATAGGAAATAAATTAGCACTTAGCAGCGCAAATTAAGCAGACAAAAAAGTCAATGAAAGCTTGAATGATTAGCACTCAAAAAAGGGGGAGAAAGTCTAGGCAATGGTAGAAATTCAGTGTTCTTCGCTAAATGATAGAGTTTTTAACGAAATAATTAGATAATGTTTAAGTTTAATTTCAGAAAGCCTGTATAAGATGAATCTAGTAGCGACTTCACTTCAAATAAAGTCTCTGTAAAAACTAGTCGAAGCTGTCGAATTTCTGCTAAATCGCGGTAGCTTTAAAGCAAAAGTAACGAATTTAAGCTAAATCTAACAACTGCTTACACTAAATTAACGGAGTCCAGCTAAATCTCAGCGTTAAGGACTATGAAACATAACTCTCTAGCAGAATACATCAAACTTCAACAGAATTACAGAATATACTCTCACCGCGACTGATACCGAGTTCTTGTACAGTGAAAATCAAGAACGGCAAAATTTAAGAGAAAATAGCAATCGGCGTGCAAAAGAGACGAAGCCGCGGCAACATTACCTCAATGAGACCTCGCATTCATACCAAGCATTATCTTTCTTCCGTTTACCTTCGAGCTTCACAGTATTTTCCCGAGCGGACTTAACAGCCCTGCTCTTTCCAGCCATGGCGTCCAATCCAGCTCGCCTCTGCTCTGAGCTTTGCGCTGATCGTGACCGCCAGTGCAAAGGCGGGGGGGTTTTAGGCATTTCCTTTACTGTGAGAACATGATCGTCGTTGTCGTAGCAGCTATTATCTCTTTCATTGCCCCCATCCCGCAGAAGCAAATAGAAAATAGAATGGACAAGAGATACACAGTATTTAAAGTACCGGCATCATTAGCATTTAATAATTTGTTCGTAATTGTGATATTAGGGGTTCGATTATTCGTATAATTCCGTCGCCTAGGTTATCCCGCGCGCATGTTGCAGGTGCGGACTGTCGAGATGCCTCCGAGATGCAGCCCCTCTTAAATAAGAAATCCGAATCACTTTTCGCCATGCCGTCCTCATTCTGCAATTAAAAAAAGTTACTGTTATTATTTGGTGAAAATTATTAAAAAAGAGAAAATGGGAAATTAGCGAAGTGGCTCGCGTGAAGCGTCTGCGTCAAAGGTTGGATGTGACTATTGAAGGGCGCCGCATGGATCCTGCAAACACATTGTTCTATGACTATTATTTATTTATTTGTTTTCTGACTCTTGTACGTGACTGGATTCATAATGCACATTCATGCATGTGCCTCACAATAGGTGACTGTGATCGGTATATTCCTAATCGTCTTTTCCCTAGTGTAATGTTCCTTCCGAAGACAAATATGTGCAATGGCGGAACAAAGTGGCAAAACGCGGAGGCCTTTTCACACCATTCTCCATAATGATTTTTCTTTCAAATCTTTGGATGTGCAAATTTTTTTTTGCCAGGCCATAAAATAGTGTGGAAAGGCTTATTTTCATTTCATCTTTATGTTTTAGAAAAGGGATGAGATGTTAAAATGGATTTTGTAGTTGGTATGAAAAGATTTAGTTTCATTTTTATGTCTAATAAATGAGATGCACGTTAAAATAATTTTTAATAGATCATTATTAAAGTATATCAGTTTTTCAATATAAAAGGTCGGTATCATAGATTATAGGTTTTTTATATATAATTTTTATAAATTTGGATGTATGAGGAATATTTTGGTAAAAAATATTTAGTATAGATAATGTATTATTTTTTCAAGTTGAAGAAATGGTATCTCGAGGAGCTCTCATGCATATATAGTTTTATGTGGGATTAGATAAGGGGATTTTGAGGACCAAACTTTTAGCCTCGAGCTAATGTACATTACTTATAAATAGAGTGGATGTATTAATGTTAATTAAATCAATGTCACATGATAATATGTTATTTTTTCTTGGTACATTGACCTATTGCGTCACATAATGGATTTATAAGCGCACACTTAGCAAGACATCAATGAAACACGTGAATTTGAATGTGAATTTGAATTTAGACAAATGGTTGCTATAGAATTGTACCTAACAAAATATAGGTGTGTCTATGTTAATGCCCCTTACCATGCAAGTGTGTTTCATGATAAGTTATTTATTAGCCAACATGGACATAATAGACAATCTTTAATAAATACTCAATGTCTTTTGCCTTAATGTGAATGTGTTAGAGCATGGTATTGTGCTTCACACATGATTAATAGACATTTATAGTTATTTACATCAATTGAACCTATACTCGAGTAATCTCATTATAAATTATAGGTCAAAGACAAGTACTTAACTATTTTATTTATAAAGCAATGGCGTGGCTTTCCATTTGATATCAATGTGTCATGCGTGGGAATGTTAGTATTTAGGTGACAAAAAGTACTTTAGACTATTTTATTTATAAATCAATGGTGTGGCATTCCCTTTGAGATCAATGTGTCATGCACTAGGTATGTTTGCATTTGTGTTTATGTTTCATTGTTTTCACTTCCCTCTGAAATTAACCAATGGGCTCGTTACCCACACCTACATAATTCATTGCTAAATTTGCATATTTTAGAACCATCTTTTCATGGTGTTGTATTGCCAAATTGGTTCCTATGTCATCCAATTGACCATGTTATTTCTTGTTGAAAATGCTTGTGCTTTTACTACTACCAACATTTTATCTGAAGTTGTGCATCATGGTAAATCTCATTATACCAGTGCAACCATATAGCGTTATGTTTAATAGATAATCACAACTCACCTCATCGTTATGTTTAATAGATAATCACAACTCACCTCATCATTGTTGAGTTGGGGTAGCATCGAATGTGCTCTAGCCACAAAATTTGGTGGAGAGGCTAAGGCACATGAGATCTCCAATACCTAGAAAGGGTTTGGGCAGATTCTAAACAGTTTGGGAGATATTAAAATAATTAATATTTTAATGGAGTCCCTAAGTCTAAACTTAGGGAAATTAAAATATTAATGTAAATTAATATAAAACTGTGTTAGAATGGTCCAAAAGTCATGGATCAAGCCAGATCTAATCTTAGTTGTTGATTAGGGGCTAAATCTTGACCATTAATTTGTGAACGAAAAAAGTATAAGAGGAGGCTTGAGGGTCACTTGGAGAACACACCAAGAGATCTAGATTTTGACTTTTTGGGGCTGGGTTTGCTGAGAAAGTTGAGAGAGTGATTGGGAGTTGCAGCTGAGGGGCAGTGAATACAGAAGTAGAGAGCCAGAGATAATGCCAGGAGGATTAGCGCAGCAGCCGGGAAAGTTGACGCAGAGGGAAGAAGCCAGAACTGCCGGGAACAACTGGAATTGCCAAGAATCGCCAGAACAGTCGGGAAATCTGACGCAGAGGGCAGAATTCGGAACTGTCGGGAATAGCAAGAACTGCTAGGAATTGTCATAACTACCAGGAAAGCTGACACAGAGGGCAGAAGTCGAAACAATCGAGAACAGCTGAAACTGCCAGGAAAGCTGACGTAGAGGGCAGAAGTCGAAACTGCCAGGAAAGTTGACGCAGAGGGCAGAAGCCAAAATTGTCGGGAACAGCCGGAACTGTCGGGAACTGTCGGAATAGCCGAGAAAGCTAACACAAAGGGCAGAAGCCGGAACTGCCGAGATTTTTCTCTGTTGGGTGACCCAGATTTGGCACCCAGATTGTATTCTGAAACTGCTTAATAAATCAAACCCTCATATAGCTGCACCGATTTTCCCGCATTGGGTTTTTTCGGGGACATTAGTCCAAAAACAACAGTGTCACTTCTGTGTTTGTTTCTGTTTCCTTCAGTTGATGATCTGTAATGTGTTGAGCATGTACTTGTGTTTATTTTCAGTATTTACATGGTAAATAACTTGTTAATTAATCAAAACAAGTAGGAAGGAATAAATCAGAAAGTACATGGAGGGTTTCTAATTGTTAGACTTAGAAACTTCAACATGGTATGAGAGTGTGGTTACATATCACAAGAGAACTGAGGACATCAGCCGAGCAGAGCAACAGCAACATAAAACAGTTGTCCCGGGTGAGAGAAGCTGCTCCTAACAGAGAAGCAACAAGGAAGGAGTGACGCAGTGCCTGCGTCATCAAGTTTGAGCCAGGAAGAGGATCAGCACAGTGGCAGAGGGGATCAGACTCAACCTATGCAGTGCGAGGTCATCTTTATCAATCAGGAAGGATTGATGCCCGTGGCCAGGAGGTGCGAATTTTGTTGGTGTCGGGATTGCGCAGAGCCTAGAAGTTCTAACCTTCAGTTTGTTGGAGCTTAGGAGGTTGTGGGTAAGTTGCAAAGTGAAGCTAGTGGGGTACTGTGGTTAGAAAAGTACCTAACAGGGCAAGACCAAGGTAGAGGGAGTTGTTGCTGAGGCGGATTTCTAGCCAAGAAATCTCGATCGGTGTTGTTGTTGCACAAACGATTAGAGAGGGGCAACTTGACGCTGGCAAAAGGATTTCCAGGAGGGAAATCGAGACTCAGAAGGAGTCTAAAAGAGGAATTCCAGACAGGAAGTAGAGAGACTCAGTAGGAGTCGAACCGAGAACTTTTAGAGGGGAAGTAGACTCAGCAGGAGTTGAACAGAGAACTTCGAGATGGGAAGTAAACTCAGCAAGAGTCGAACAGAGAACTTCCAGGTGGGAAGTATACTCAGCAAGAGTTGAATAGAGAAATTTCAGGCGGGAAGTAGAGAGACTCAGAGGAGTCGACAAGAAGAGAAAAGAGATGGTCGTGAATGGGCTAAGGGATCAGGACAGGTTGGATGAGGCATCCAACTTTGTCATCTGGAAGGCCAGGATCCTGTCTATTATATTTTCCATGAGTGCTCACACACCACTTGAGCTAAAGTGGGGAGACATCGAGTTATAGTCAAGAGGACTACAGGTGATGAGGGGCAGGATCCTCGAGGTACCCAGCCTCTTGGATTAGACCTTGCTATGGGAACCCCGAAGAGGAGTAGTAGGACTGACGTATGTCGGTAAAGACGGATGCGGATGGAGCGACAGAGGGAGCTACAGTGCAGGATTCCCAGGACAGCGCGAGGTTAGCATGCTGCAACAATCCGAGAGGCACAAGAGTGTTGCACTAATGCAGGATGGCACAGAGAGGTGTGCAACAGTGCGAGATGCATGGAGTTGTTGCAGCAACGCATAGGTCAAAGAAGGAGCACTTGTCAGTGACAGAGGGAGCTTCAGTATCAGGAGTGTTTCTATCCTGACGGGGATGTCAGAGTTGGGAGATCAGTTACTTACTTCTCATTAACTAAGTTGCAGTGCAGCAGTTAGCAATGGTAGTGCTATGGGCAACATGATGAGAGGGGTTGCAATGCAGATGCAGTAGTGGTAGTGGCAGGGCCATGGGCAGCAGCACTGATGTAGAGGGAGTTGCAGTACAGATGCAACAATGGCAATGGCAGGGCCATGGGTAGCAGTACAGGATGCAGTAGTGCAGAGGATGTTAGGCAGTAGGCCTAGCATCAGCGCAGGAACCGATGTTGGATGATCAAGGTGATGCTCAGTGAGGAGTATTACTAGATCACAGTCCTCACTAAGAGGGAGTGTTACTTTGGGGTAGCATCGGATGTGTTCTAGCCACAAAAATTGGTGGAGAAGCTAAGGCACATGAGATCTCAAATACCCGGAAAGGGTTTGGGCAGATTCTAAACAGTTTGGGAGATATTAAAATAATTAATATTTTTAGTGGAGTCCCTAAGTCTAAACTTAGGGAAAGTAAAATTTTAATGTGAATAAATATTAGATTGTGTTAGAATGGTCCAAAATTCATGGATCAAGCCAGATCTAATCTTAGCCGTTGATTAGGGACTTAATCTCGGCCGTTGATTTGTCAACAAGAAAAGTATTAGAGGAGGCTTGAGGGTCACTTGGAGAACACACCAAGAGATCAAGATTTCGACTTTTGGGGGCTGGGTTTGTTGAGAAAGTTGAGAGAGTGATTAGGAGTTGTAGCTAAGGGGCAATGAATACAGAAGCAAAGAGGCAGAGATAGTGTCGGGAGGATCAGCACAGCAGCCAGGAAAGCTGACGCAGAGGGAAGAAGTCGAAACTGTCGGGAACAACCAGAATTGTCCGGAACTGTCGGAACAGCAGGGAAAGCTGACGCAGAGGGAAGAAGATGAAACTGTCGGGAACAACCAGAATTGTCAGAACAGTTAGGAAAACTAACATAGAGGGCAGAAGCCGAAAATGTTGGAAATAACCGGAACTGTCGGAATAGTTGGGAAAGCTTACACAAAGGGCAAAAGCCAGAACTATCGGAATAGTCGAGAAAGATGGCGCAGAGGGCAAAAGCCAGAACTGCCGGGAATATTCGAAACTGCCGAGAATTGCTGGAACAGTCAGGAAAGCTGACGCAGAGGGCAGAAGCCGAAACTGCTAAGATTTTTCTCTGTTGGGTGACCCAGATTTGGCACCAGATTATATTCTGAAACTGATTAATAAATCAAACCCTCAAATATCTGCACCGGTTTTGCCGCATTGGGTTTTTCCGGGGACATTAGTCCAAAAACAATGGTATCGCTTGTGTGCTTGTTTCTATTTCCTTTAATTGACGATCTTTAATGTGTTGAGCATGTACTTGTGTTTATTTTCAATATTTACATGGTAAATAACTTGTTAATTAATCAGAACAAGTAGGAAGGAATAAATCAGAAAGTACATGGAGGGTTTCTAATTGTTAGACTTAGAAACTTCAACAATCGTTGCTCAAGTACAAAACAAATGCAAACAAAGTCACTTTTCATTAAGACTTTAAGAAACCATGTGCTATGTTGATGACATCAAAGATATCAACCACCCACAAAAAAAAATGAAATGAAAACAACTTCATTGCAAAGATTCCAACACTTTCCACCTCCTTACAAATATTTCAGCAATCCCAAACCATATGGACATGCTCAATAAATAGTACAACATTGAAATGTTTGTTCCTTGACTCTTCTATAAATTTCACCAACTCAACAAACAATTGAACCTCTATGGTCCCTACAACACTAGATAGAGTTCTTCATTGTTATCATATACCTAACAAGCCCCTTAGCACATCACATTATCATCATTAAACACATAAAACATATTCCTAGCAAATCCTCACCTATCGCAACATCATCCCAAGTGCCTTACATTTATCATTGCATTCACTATGATCCATAAAATTGTCTCATCTACAAATGACCCCTTCTTTGCCCTAATGGAACAATCTACCCCCTACCTTAAAGGTAATGACTTTGCAGATGATAATGATACACCAAACTAATAAGTTGTATCAACATTAAGCCCTTTTATAAAATTTGGCAACTACCACAACAACGACCCTCCCAAAAATTTATGTCATATTGTTTGGTTTCACAAAGCAATAGTGTTCGAGTCCTTTCCTACACATGTAAACATAAGCACACTTAAATTCCATCCTACACGTGCATAAGTAATTGTGATTGTTTTTCAACCCACTTGTGTAAATGTAACTATGCATACTTTACATCCTTCATGGGAAACAATAACCATGCACAACTTTTACCTTTCAAATGTAGAAGTAACTACACTTAGCACCCAATGCACATGTGCATAAGTAACCATTCTTGACTTCCATCATGTGCATATAGAATTACCATGCCTAGCTTGCAACCTATGTTTGTAGTGGTATTAATGCATGACTTTCAATCTATAATATGGTAATAACCACCACATTACTCTAGCCCATACTAACTCCACCAGTACAATAACCCCATCTCCTTATGCATGAACAAATACACACTTTAGCTTCTATTGTTGCCTCATTGGTATGGTGGACACCAACTAAAACTACTTAACATCACACAAATAATTCAATTACCATTACATCAGTCATTAATTCGATTACCGCATCAATAATTCAATTATCATCACACTAGTCATTACCTCATAAACAAGCATCACGACCCCCTTCAAATCACTCACAAATGGGTACCCAAAGCTACCCAACTTCTCCCTAATATGCTTATTAATTAGTAATGTCCTCTCCCTGACCACTTCAACTTGTTCATTCATTTCCCAAAAATTGAATGATGTACACATTCCATTATAATAATCCTTCATTCCCTCATCCTTATACATCATCCTCAATGACAACCTTAGGTGAAGTTTTCCATTCCCTACCACTTAACCCCACCTCATCATCCAACAAAAATAAACCATTAGGGTTTAGCTTTCCACAATCCTACATACATGTGCAATATTGTAATTCCTACTCCCATTCACAATCCCAACGTGCAAACCTCTCAGTGAATTAACTCTAGTTACATCATCAGTCACCTCACAAAGTTGTGTTGTGATTGTGCTCCCTCTCACTATTCTATATTGAGTTACTCCACAATATTTTTTTATATTATTTTGTTGTTACAATGTGCACTCCAACTTCTAGCTATCAATAATCAATGCTTAACTCTAACTCTAGATACCAACTTCCTACATTTGAGTGCCCAACCTTTCTTTTGTCCCCGTCTATCAAGCTCATATCATCAACTCCACTATTATTATAGTACACCTAGTTATCATGGCAAATGTCAGGGAACCCATAGCATATTAATTCTACTATGTAGCATGAGATGTGCCATCTATGATTCTAGTGACATGTGACATTGGTCCAAAATAGATCCTTATCAAGATTTATTTGTAAACTTTGTAATAAACATTTAGTCATTTTTTTTTGGGCAAAGTTGAGGAAATGTCCAAAAATTTACTTGGAAGTTGAAATGAACCATTGTGATGATTGGCCTTCCAAGACAACCCATTAAAATGAAAGTTGTGGTGAAGAAGAGCATTTAATGGAAGAGAACATAAAAGGAGAGACGAGGAGGAAATGAAGAAGGGCAATAATAGAGATGAGATCTCAAAGAAGTAGTCTACTTGATGACCAAAGGAGATTAAGACATTGAGTATGTACCATGATGAGTGAAGATTGTTGTTGAGCCATGGCCATCGAAAAATTTCTTATTGGTGAGTAACAATACACCCAACTTGTGTATAACTCACCCTTTTATAATCAATTTCTTGCTTGATAAACTCTTCAGTCAATTTGTTTTTCCCATTTGGGTTTCAAGGTAAAATATGTTGTGTTAATGGCCAATACTTGAATGTTTGTTGTGGTTGTTGAAATTGAATGCCACAAAACCACTAGGACTATTTTTCTACAAAGAATGTTTTAATTTAATTCCCTCATTGTGTAGTAGCTATAGTGTTTCACCCTAATACGTTTTTCATTGATGACTCTTGTGGTGTAAACCATAAATTAAGTGATGTATGGCTTGGTAACTTAGCCATTCTAGCTTTCATAATTCATAGGCTAGGTGTTTACCTATCTCTGCACTATGTGACACATTATAATGCATCTTTTTCCTCATTCATAATGTGGATTGTTAATACAACTAGAATTAAATTTGTTGAGTCGTTGGTTAGCCTTGTTATTTGGTTGGTCTCTAGTTTTTAATTCAATTAATTATTGATTTCCCTTGCACTTCAAGTATTTTCATGCATTTATGGTGTGTTTGTTAATGAAAATAAGAGTGCTAAATAAACATTGTTATAGTTGTCTCTTGCTTCATTCAAGCTTAAAGTTGCAAGTGAGCTTTACTTTGCTTTAGTGGATCATTTGTTAATTAATTGGCACAATAAATGTTAATCTCATTGGAGCGATGGCTCACCATTATAACTTGTATAGGCCTTGGGTGTTCATAATATTCCACTCTTTATTTAATTGAGTTATAATGGGTACACATAGCCCAAGTGGCAATTAAATGTATATTATCAATATTGTTTGGGGTTCTCCGTCATAACACACAACCCCATAACTCACCAAAATCCTATGTGAGCATGGTGAATTCCAACCATATGTTTGAGTGAGAGCCCATGGCACCCTTTGACTCCCTTAGGGTCATGAACATGGTGAATAACAATACCAAAAATCGATTAGTAGAATTGGAGGGCTTAATAGAGTGTTGTTGGACTAATCAAATCTAAATATGAATCAATCTCAAAGTACATAAAATGAAAACTATTTTTGTAGAGGATCCATGTTGACGAAACAAATAGGTCATAGGCCTATTGTTTATAGATCATAAAGTATTAGAGTAGACTTGTTAGAGACCTTGAAGTAGTTACCATGAGCAAAACCTTTAAGAGGGTGAACCTAGAAGAATTGAGAGACTTTAGTAAGGAGATCCAAGAGGAAAGTTAGCATTGGAGGCAAAAAGTGAATAAGATGGGAAAAAAACTTTCCAAAAACTAAGACTTTATCATGACCATGAGGGTAGGATTAGACAAGAGCATATTATAGCTCTCGCAATTGGATGAAAAATCCACTCATTTGGATAATTTGCAAGAGAAGAAGTTCACCAAAGGGATTGCTTAGCTATACCTGAATTTGCTAGCAAAGTAAGAGGATCTAAAGATGCTACATGTAGTTATCTAGGAGACCAAGTAATCTCGTTCTATTGCTACAAATCTTGCAATTGGAGGAGAAATTCACTCATTTAGCTAATTGGCATGAGGAGATGTTCACCAAAGTGATTTCTTAGCTATAACTAGATTTGCTAGCAAATGAAGAGGCTTTGAAGAAGTTACAAGTAGTTATCCAAGAGACCAAGTAAGCCCCTTCTATTGCCACTGCAAAAGCCAACACCATATAGAGTCAAGCATGGTAAACTCAACTTCCAAGATCCTCCCTCCAAAAGCCTTTGGTGACTATGAAAAGCACATTAGAGGCATTGATTCCATGCTCACAAGGCAAATGGACTATATGATACTCAAATGTTAGGCAAAGAAGACCAAGGACTTGTGATCTCCATCATAGCTCAATAAAGGCCCATGAATGAAGGACTAGGATTTAGTGAACAAGAAGCTAACATAAGTTCAGTTCAAACCCCCTTCATTGAGGCAATAAGAACCAAAAGGGAAAATGCAATTATAAAAGGATTGTGCAACAAGCCACTTAAATATACTTGTAGAATATTGGAAGAAGGTGAAAAAGAGGTGATTTTACCATCCATATCCACTCCAACTCTTAAGAGACCAAGCAACCAAGTTGGAAAGTATCGTCACAAACTAGCAATGTGTAGCATTATCTATATATATATATATATAATGTTGCGAGAAAAGTGGTCATAAGGTAGCAATTGTTACCATTCTAGAAGGCCAAGCATCCCATCTAGGAACTTCTATCAACACTATAGAATGAATAGACACTAGGAGGCCAAACGTTGGAGGCATCAATCATAACTCCATCCCATGAAATTAACAACCAAGAAGAAAGCCTAGAGAGTCAAGGTCAAAGGAGGATAGAAGTTAGCATATGCAACCCAAGGAGTAGTGGTTTCCCAATGACCTATTGCAATGTTGAATAATATATATAACCATGAGATGGAGAATTGTCATTAACAACAGAGGTTAATTTTAATTTCTAACCAAGGTATGGATAGCAAGCTTATGCCAAAGACAAACCCTATTTTCCCTTATATTCTATCCTATAGTGGAGGTTGTACCATTTCTTGGATATTTGTTGGAGGATGTTTAAAGGCTGAGAAGAAGATTGAAGGAAGTTGAATCTTTTGGGGACCAGAATCTTGCAAAATGTGGAGTTGTGATCCTAATTGGATCCTTGCCCATATTTAATTATAAAATTTGTAATAAGCATTTAATCATTTATTTTGTAGAGTTGAGGAAATGTCCAAATTTACTTGGAAGTTTAAATGAATCATTATGACGGGTAGCCTTCTAAGCCAACATGTAATAGTGCCATGATGACCCCTGTGTATGTTGTACATATTATTATTAGGCTGATGAGCAAGGATTTTGTCAGGCTTGGGCACTTATGGATTTATACATGTGATGGGCATGTGTGCTAATGTATGTGATGTTTTGAGGATGAAGTGCTTATTTAATTTTAGACTCATGAGCTTATGTGCCAAAACGCTAGTGAGCTAATCTATGTAAATATGTAATCACACTTACATTAATAAATATACGTTGTTGTTGTTGTTAGGGTCCCACCCTAACCCCCTTATCTATGTAATGGGACCACGTCATAGTCAAGAGTCAATAAAGCCCATATTAATAATTGTAAGTGGTTAATCC